>CABHPP010136394.1:0-41555 GCA_902168425.1 Peromyscus attwateri | reverse complement strand
TGAATTGTGAGTCCCAAAAGTCATAAGTTGTAGCCTTAACCCGGTACTGCAGAATGTGGCCGTTTGGAGGGCAGGACTTTAAAGAGATGATTGATGGACCAATGAGATGGCTCAGTAAGTCAAGATGTTTGCTGCCAAGCCTGACCACCTGGTTTCGATCCCTGGTACCCACGCGGCGGAAGGAGAGAAACCATGTGGAGGTCTTCTGGCCTCCACATGACCCCCACATGTTTACAGTTTCTCTCCTTCTGACCTCCACATGTATACAGTGGCACACCTATACATACACACAGACTAAGCAAATAATTGTGATTTTAAAATAGTTTTTTTTTTTAAATGGAAGCCACTGAGTTCAAAGGAAGTGTTATGATAAGCCCCGACCCGGTGCAACTGGTCCTTATAGGAAGATTGAGAGACACCTGAGCTACCATACACAGAGGGACTATCCGTGAGAGGATGTAGGGAGAAGATGGCCAATGGCATGTCATGGAGCGAGACCTCAGGAGAAACCAGCCTACCACCATCTCCATCAGTCTGGCTCTTGGTTCCAGTGGGATGAGAGTCTACCTTGGCAAAGCATGGTGGCAGGAGCAGGGAGCTGAGAGCTCTTGTCTTCATAAAGCAGAGAAGGTGAGCTGGAAGGGACGAGAGGCTTTTAATCTCAAAGCCCGTCCCTAGGGATGGACCTCCTCCAGGAAGTCTACACCAGCTAAACCTCAACCCCCAACCCCCGACACCACCAACGGAGGATCCAGCTTTCAAATACTCAAGCCTATGGGGGGGGGGAAGGGGGGACATTCTCATTCGAATTCCACACCTGTCCTTCTCCAGATGTCTTTATTTTTTCAGTTGAATGCCTTACGTGTTTATAGGTTTGCGAATATATTCTTTCTATGGCCTGCCCCTTTACATTTTTTTAAAAGCGTGTTTTCGGGAGCCTAGGAATTTAGTGTTGATGTTCTATTTCTGTTTTTTTTCTTTTCTTGTATGTTGTGTGCTGTGTTGAGTGCCATGTGATTTTCATGAGTAAGTGGCCATATGTTTTTTCAATGGACAGTCCTAAGGGGGCAGCTACTTGACTCCAATTTGCATGGGATTCTTGATTCCAAATGCTCTCCTCCTCAACACTATATTCTGGGCGCTGTCTCAGAGCGTGGACCCCAAGCCTGTTTTGAATGGCATCGGATTCCTGTAGCATCTTTGAGAGCTTCTAGCTGTCTGCATGCTGCTTTTTCTTCCCTCACAAACGTGACCAGCAGTCCTGGGGTCTCTACACAGCCACTGACAGAGGTACCCAGGTCCCACATCCCACAACCTCTCACTAATGCACCCTCACAGAGCTGCAACAGGGTTCAGAAAGACTTAGTAAAACACCCCATCAAGCAGGTGCAGTGTCCCATTTTACACATGAGGGTAACGAGCCGGAAGTGGTGAGGTGATGTGCCCAGGACTGAGCTGTTAGGAAAAGGAGGTGAGACACACAGCCAGCTCCTGCCCTTTCTTCCATCCCAGCTTCTTAGACCCCTGTACCATCACTTCAAGTGTGTTGTGGAGGGTGAGTCAATGAAGGCAACCCTTGCTTTTTCTCAGGTTCTTTTTCCTGCCTTCCGTCTAATAATATCCCCAAGTCACAGCTGAGGACTGTCTGGGTTGGAAAGTCATGGTCAGACAGATGCACACAGCTTAGCACCAAGTCCAGCAAGCTTTCTCTGTAAGGAGAAATACCTTCAGCTGTAAATGGGTTCAGCTTTGTGGACACTGAGAATTATGAAAGTCAATGTACAAACAAACAAGTCTGGTTATGTACCAATAAAACTTTATTTATAAACACAAGCCAAGGGCCAAATTCAGCCTTCAACCCTAGTTTGGTGGCCTCTGGCTTAGTAGACCAGCCTCTATGTCCAAGATCCTTCTATATTGTCCCTACTATAGATTCCAAATGTGAAGGAAGCAGGGATCTTTTGTTGTAGAATATTATTTTAAGATGTGTTACATTTATTTATGCTGTGGAACATTTATTTAATGATACAAAGATGTGTTGCATTCCCCCCCCCCCCCCCCGCCCCCGCCCCCAAGACAGGGTTTCTCTGTGTAACAGCCCTGGCTGTCCTGGAACTTGCTTTGTAGACCAGGCTGGCCTTGAACTCACAGAGCTTCACCTGCCTCTGCCTCCCAAGTGCTGGGATTAAAGGCGTGCACCACTACTGCCTGGCTGTGTTGCATTCTTTTATGTTGCATTGTTTAACTCTGTGAAGCTGTGTTACTGTGCCTGTCTAAAACACCTGATTGATCTAATAAAGAGCTGAATGTCCAATAACTAGGTAGAAGAAAGGATAGACGGGGCTGGCAGGTAGAGAGAATAAATAGAAGAAGAAATCTGGGGAGAGAAAATAGAGGAGCTAGAAAAGAAAGAGGAGGACACTGGAGGCCATCCACCCAGCCACCCATCCACCCATCCACCCAGCCACCCAGTCACCCAGCCACCCAGCCAGACATGAAGTAAGAAGCAAAGAAAAGATATACAGGAATAGAAAAGGGTAAAAGCCCAGAGGCAAAAGGTAGAAGGGCTAATTTAAGTCAGGAAAAGCTGGCTAGAAACAAGTCAAGCTAAGGCAGGACATTCATAAGAAAGAATAAGCCTCTGTGTATTTATTTGGGAACTGGGTGGTGAAACCCCCAAAGAGCAAGAGTTAAAACAAAACAAAAACAAACAAGCAAACAAAAACTACAACATTTTGGCACCATCATGAGGCTCAAATTTCCATAGGGCCTGAGAAATTTTAAAACAAAACAATACAGCTCCTTTAAGAGTTTCTGCCTTGTGCCAGGTGGTGGTGGTGGTGGCACACGCCTTTAATCCCAGCACTTGGGAGGCAGAGGCAGGTGGTCCAGCCTGGTTTACAAAGCAAGTTCCAGAAAGGCACAAAGCTACACAAAGAAACCCTGTCTCGAAAAAACCAAAAAAAAAAAAAAAAAAAAAAGAATGTCTGCCTTGCAACAAGCCCTTGAGCATCTGGTACATTAAGAAAAAAAGAAAGAAAAAGAAAAAGAAAAATGCTAAGTAAAAAACTCCTGCTACAGCACAGGCATCAGCACTCTAGAGCTCCGGGGGGTTGAATGCAGTCCCTGGTCAAACGCACCTCCAACCAGGCCTTGAGCTTTAGGCTTTAGGCTTGGCTTTCACAATCCAATAGAACCTCTCGGAGGACCCAGCTGTACCTTAGCAGTTAAAGTTTGCCCACACAGTCAAAAAAGACTAGAGCTATGCAGTAAAGCAGATTCAGTCAGAAAAACAAAACAAAACAACAACAAAAACTTCTAAACAGGTTCTACTGTGTTTTACAATGTGCCTAGGTTTAAGAAAGAAAGAATATAGGTATAGATAGTCATAGAAAGAAATAAATAGTTTAAAAATAATACTCTTTAAAGTAAGAAGTAAAATAATGAAAAAAAAATAAGCCACATAGAGATGGGAAATTCACAGGGAGGCTGGATCCTGTATGTTGCTGTATTGACCTTGAATTTTTTTTTTTTTGATTGCTGATAAACAAAGGACAGCTGCTAAGAGAACTGGGATTTGAAAGAGGGACTGTTGAAATAAACCAGCCTATATACTTTAGGAATGCCTTAACTTTAAAATGGAAGTAAAAAAAAATGTGTTTGTAAAATGGAATTTAAAAGATGCATTGCTTTGGAGAAGAGGTTTTGCTTTTGTTCCCACAGGAGATGAGAGGCTGTGGATTCCTTCAGGATTGAAATGGATCAGGTTTGATCAGGGGAGACCTCCTGAATCTTGACAGGTGATATCTATCAACAAAGGTTACAGCTGGTCTTGCCAGGACTTGGCCATTATCTCAGTTTTTCTCAGGGACCCCTAAAGATGCCTTCACTCACAGACAAGAGGAAGCAGTCTGGAGAACATGATGCCCACATTCCCAAGAGATGGGGTTGGGTGGTCTTTGGTTATTTGGTGGGTTATGGATGTTTGTTATCATTTAGGGTAATACAGGAATATAGGATAAAAAGACAACTATTAATCTCAGATGTTTTGCATTGGCATGGATTTTGGTATATTGATACAAATTTAAAGTTATTTTTGTTACACTGTACATAAGTTTCTACTCTTGTTTTGGGTATTGTGCTTATGAGTTCATTTAAAAATACTATGTATAATTAAGAAATGAGGCTAGTAGTTAATCTATAATAATTAAACTTGTAATCACATTAGGTATGTTTTCAAGGTTAAACAGGTATATTTTAGACAAACAGATGATTTTCAAACACTTCAAAGACCTACAGAATATGGCATTTAAGAAGCTTAACATAACCTGAGGTTTTTCAGGACAATGAGACACATCTGCCCCTGGCAGCACCAATTTACTTCATAAAGAGATGATGGGCATCAAAGAAGCTCCATAGGAGTTTGCTTTCAATGTGGCAAGGCTAGCCATTTGGGCAAGAAACTGCTTTACCTTGACTGCTGACAGTATGCTGTATAAACTAGACATGCAGGACACACAGGAAAGTGACTATCAAACTTTGCCAAGATAAGGTGGGACAGTCCTTCAAAATTCCTGCTTCATAGAAAAAGTCTGCCGGATATTCTAGACCTGTAGGCCAAAGATGGATGCCCCAACATTACAGAAGAACTTTGGGTGACTTTCCAGGCAGCCATGTTGCTAGGTAATATTACATCCTTCTGAGGGTCTTTGATGGAGTTCAGACTAAATGGTTGAGTTAGTTTTGCTTAGTTATGATAGAAAGTAAGTTAGGTATAAAACTTTGGACTCACTAAGATAGGATAGATAATGGAGTATTTTCTCTAAATTTGTCAGACACAAATGGACTGGACATTGTGAATGTAATTCTTATTTGATAATGGTTCTACTATGTTAAAATTGAAAACTTTCATTTTTATTTAGAAAAAAGGGGGGAAATGTTGTGGAATATTCTTTTAAGATGTGTTACTTTTTTATGCTGTGGAACATTTCTTTAATGATGCAAAGATGTGTTGCATTCTTTTATGTTGCATTTGTTTAACTCTGTGAAGCTGTGTTCCTTTGCCTGTCTACAACACCTGATTGGTCTAATAAAGAGTTGAACGGCCAATAGCGAGGCAGGAGAAAGGATAGGCAGGGCTGGCAGGCAGAGAGAATAAATAGAAGAAGAAATCTGGGAAGAGAAGATAGAGGAGCAAGAGAAGAAAACCAGGTGCCAGCCCCCCAGCCCCCCAGCCCTCCAACCCCGCGCACCCGCGGCCCCACACCCCCCCAGCCCCACAGCCCCACAGCCCCACAGCCCCACAGCCCCACAGCCCCATAGCCCCACAGCAAGCTATGGAGTAAGAAGTAAAGAAAAGAGACATAGAAATAGAAAAAAGTAAGAATCCAGAGCAAAAGGTAGATGGACTAATTAGTTAAGAAAAGCTGCCTAGAAACAAGCCAAACTAAGGCTGGACATTCATAAGAAAAAATAAGACTCTGTGTGTATTTATTTGGGAGCTGGGTGGCAGAACCCCCAAAGAACAAAAGAGTTGAAAAAAACAGCAACTACAATCTTTCCTTAAATGCTCATGGGCACATTGCTCAAAGCAACAAAGAGCAGCCTTCAGAGCACCTTGACCAGCAGTAGGAGCAACAGGAATTTGGATTTTTAACCCTAGAACAGATGCTTAGAAATGAGGATACCACTCTCTTCTCATTACCCCTCTGTGGAAGGCCGGGTGTTTTAATTAGCTAATGTTGGCAAATTGCTTTTCAGAAAATTGTAAAATGTTTCATGTTCTAAGTGCCAAGAGCCCTAATTAGCTCTCCTTAAAGATACCACCTGGAAGTGTGATATTTTTGTTGCTTGAAGGTCTAAGCCTGCAAGAATAACCTGCAGAGGGAAAGGACCTGGTTTTTAAGCCAACCGACCCCAATAAACGCATCTCTGTAATGACGTCACTTCTATTTCCTTCCGTGGAATGCGGTTCTCAGCACCTGCCATGTTAGAGCCGTACTCTCGGGCGGTGGTGGCTGGTTCTGTGTGTGTGAATATCTGATGGGCCTGGGGCAGAAAACAAATTAACCTGTCCATTTGTTGTCCCAGACACTGCCCTTTGGATCTGCAGCCTGTTAAGCAGGAGGCTGGGCTGTGGCGTGTCAAGGTTAGGGAGAGGAGAGGGCTTGCAGCCACGTTATCACCCTGCGGGGTCAGCTCTCACCGGCAGCGGCCTGATGGGGGCGGGGCGGGGCGGGGCGGGGCCAGGGGAGCTGTGTGCCCGCTTTGTGGCTCTTAACAGCTGGGTAATGAATTGTCCGCAACACTCGTGTTTCTCATGTGGTTGTTGCGATGACAGAAGCAGCTGATCTGTGTCACTGTCGGGAGCCAGTGAGATGGAGTTAATGTGTCTCTAAACCACCACGAGGTGTGTCAGGGAGGATGCCTCAGCCATCCATCGGATGAAGTACCTGCTGAATTAACTGAAGTGGCTGGACCAGGCCAGGTGGGAGAGGAACTGGCAGCGGGCAGGAGCCCAGTTTAAGGCAGGATGCTGGGCCTGACATTGGGCCTGAGGGTCCTTAATGGTTGGGGACTCTCCTGGCCAGCCTGGGATAAGGAGGCTCCTCCCAATCCCAGATGCCGTCAGCACCTCTCATTCCCATCTGGACAACAAACAAGGTCACCTGGGTGACAGTTGTCATCCGTGGGATGCAATTGTCCCTGCTTGAGAGTCATGGGGTTAGGGTGAGGAGTGGGCTAGGAGTCCCCTTTTCAGGGACACACTTGACACACCCCCTAGAAAGAACTGCAGAGCCTGTGGACTCTTCTGCCCCTTGTAATCTCTCCCGGAGGGGAGGTGGGAGCCCAGGTGGTCCTTTGAGGACCAAGACACTTCCTTCCCCGGCTCCTGCTCTCCCACGGGGCCCCACACCTTGCCTAAGTCATACAAGCAGGCTCAGCCTGCTCTCAGGCTCTCCCACAGCTCCCCACAGACCGTTCCCCTCACCAGGGCCAGAGGGAGTCTTGAAAGGTTTGCTGAGAGCCACTCACTCACTGCTCTAGTGCCCTCCCAGGCTGTACTGTACACCGCCCCCCATGCCTCCCTCCCTCCCTCCCTCCTTCCCTCCCTCCCCTCCTTCATCTTTCTTCCTTCCTTTGAACACAGGGTCTCACCAAGTTGTCTGGCCTTGACGTCCTGAACACTGAGCTGACAGGTGTGTTCCAGTATGCCCAGTGTCTTCACTGGAACATAAGCGTCACCACGGCAGTGACCCACATTTGTGCCCGGCCCTATCTCCTGGGCACAGAGTGGAGCTCTGTGGGTGGGGATAGCCTAGTCGCTGTTGGATGTAGGGATCTGGTCATTCTCCTGAACAGCCAGTGGAGCTCAGTCACTGGGTTAGGAACAGGATGGGTCTGCGGAATATGTTGGCTGGTCACACACATCTATATCCTGTGCCCCAGACTCCTGTGAGAACTTACTTACACAGCAGTCCTCAGACAGCCTAGTCCAGGGGCACTAAGAAGCCTGGGGTATTGGCTGTAGTGCGGCTCCTGGACAGTTATAGTCTTTGCCTGGACGTACTTTGTGGGAAGGTTGGGCAGAGCCTAGAAAGCTGTGTGTATGCATGCCTGCCTGTGTGCGTATGTACGTGCGTGCGTGTGTGTGTGTGTGTGTGTGTGTGTGTGTGTGTGTATGTTGCAGTGCTGCAAACTGAACCCATGTCTTCCTTCATGCTAGCCAAGCACTCTACCACTGAGCTGCACCCCACCCTAGAAACCTTTTTATTTAACACCAGCACTTGGGGGACCCCTGCAGACCATTCTTGGAGACACACCAGATTTCTGCCAGGAGTTAACGATGGCTGGCGGTGATGTCAGAAAACATAATGGAGGAAATTGTAGAAATGGGAAAGACTGCAGTGGCCGGGGAAACACTTCCCACCCTTAATCCATCTGAACTTCATTCAGTTAAGAGAGCACGTTTGGAAAAGCCTGCATTTATGAACTTGGGAGAGGTAGGGACTGTATTAATGACTCATAAAGGGGAACTGGGGACCTCACCTCAGCCCTTCTTACCCACCTAGAGTCAGGTCACAGGGGAGGCATGGCACACCTCAGGTCCCTCTGTATCTCCCCTTTAATGAACTATGCCCTTCTCTATAATTAATTACTTGTTAATGAATTAGTACGGTTTATTGCAAAGAGGCACATGAACTTGGAAACTGGGGTTGGAGAGGTGGTTTAGGGGTTAGAAGCACTGGCTGTGCTTCCAGAGGACCAGAGTTCAATTTCCAGCACTCTTATTGGGTGGCTCCCAACCGTCTGCAACTCCAGTGCCCGGGAACCTGGTGCCTCAAGCCTCTGTGGTGCCTGCACATACCCACGTATGCCGCATACACATAGGCGTAATTAAAAATAACCCAAAACAAATCTTAAAAACAAAAAACTTCATTCTGCCCACTAGACTCACATCAGCGCCTGGAACAGTGGGGGTTTGGGTCACCAGGAGTTCAGGGAACACGGAGCTTTCTGGGCACATTGCTGGTTTCCTTGTGGCTACACATGACCCCTAGAACCTGGCTTGTGTGTGTGTAACTTCCTCTCTTCCCTTCACACTCCCCTCTCAGGCTAGCCAAGTCAGCTTAATGCATAGTTGTAGCTGTGGTTTAGATGATCTGGGCTCCTAAACCACCGCCCTGGGTGGACTCTGTGATAGTGACTGCTGGCTCCCTCCACTGCTACCTTTGGGTACCAGCACCTTCTGCAGCATCCTGTTTACCTGCACATTCCTATCATTGCCAGAGCACACTCTCAGGGTGACTAGGGACCCTGTGACCTTCCATTGAGGTTTTTTTCCTCTGGCCATCCCTGTGAATGGGTCTCAGCTTAGTGTACAGGATCTGTGAGCTGGGATGACCCTCATCACTTGGGTTGAGCCCTCCTGGCCTGGCCACTCTCTGCAGACCCTTGTCCTACTAAGGCTTGTCTCCAGAGTCTCTCTGTCACGATCCCATCGCTTCTTCCACGTCAGGTGGCCCCCTGCTCTGAGACCCCCCCCCCTCCCCAGCACCTCACCCTCCCCTCTCAGCATGCAGGCTTCATCACTGTGATTACAGTGTATTAGCCACAGTGATTGTTCCAGGCCCGGCATCTCATTACTGAAATAAAGTTAACATTAATGGGGGTCCCGCAGCTCCGCTCCGCTCACCTCTCCGAAAAATGCATTCCGGTGATTAACGCGAAGACGCGCATGCATATATTCATTTTGTAACTTGGCCCTCCTCCCATCAGCCTTTGCCTCTGGAGACCAAGGCCAGGAGCCCTTTAGCTGCCAATGGGTGGAGGGCGAGGTGCTGGAATTGTTCTGAACCCACGCACTGCCGGGCATCAGGCTATTGCCAATATCCCTGAACCCATTTCCTTTTGGGGTGTCGGTGAAAACTGACCCAGAGGACCAAAGAAATGGACCTCTGAGGGGGATGAGCCTTGAGGCATGTCCTACCCTGCCACATAGGAGCCAGGGCGTATTGGCACAGTGCACATAACATTCTTCTTAATCCTCAGTCTCCAGCCCTGCCTGCCACTATGGCTTAATGCTGACCAGCAGCTTAACTTTCTGTACCAGAAAAGGACCCAAGAAGGGGAAGGGTGAGGGTGGGGAGTAGAGGGTAGGACTGAGGGCAGGGGAGTATCGGATGGGTCTGCAGGGTCCCTATTGTCCCTTCACCCCCAGAGCCACCTTTTCCACTCCAGCCCATACTGAGAATATAAAATTCTGCTGCTTGGTGGTGGTTTCTTACCATTTATAGTAGCTACTGGCTCCTAACCCAGACAGGGAGGTCCACACCTGTACATCATTTGTGAGGTAAAGGCAGGAGGCTGGGAAATTCAAGGTCATCCTTAGCTACATAGTGAGTTCAAGGCTATCCAGAGCTCTAGGAGACCCTGTCTCAAAACAACAACAAAAACCAATCCAGAACTGCTGACTCCCCCCCCCCCCCCAGGGCATCACCACCATACCCCCTTTAGATCTGCAGACCCACAAATGATCCTTCCAGTGGGACCCAGGACCTGGCCTCCAGGGCCTGCCTAGGTAACCCACACCATGTCTGCAGAGCAATTTCTCTAGGCTGATTGAAGCGGGGGGAGCAATTTGTGCCCCAGCTTTACTGGCAGCAGTCAGGGGAACGTGGCAGAGGGAGACAGGGGGCCCTAATGAGATTCCCAGGCACCGTCTCCACCCTCGTGTCAAGGAGGCATTTCAAAAGGGTTTGACACCGAATCCTTACCAAGCTGTCTGCTAAAATGCAAGGTGCAGGCCCCCAGAGAGCCCAGAGCCTCCCGTGTGCCTGCGATAATCAGGCCGTGCCAGGGTCTGCTAAGCAGCTGTTCCCACCAACAGGGACAATGGCCCGGCCCCACCCCTCGCCGAGCTGATTTCAGCCCCGTCTTCACTGCTGCCAATCCTTTGATCACTTTTCACTGAGGATCTGGAGGGCATGTTACAAAGTGCTTTGGGCTGTCTGCCAACAGGCACCTCACTAGAACTTGACAACAGCCAGAAGTGTCGGAGTGGAGAGAGACAGAGCTCGCTGGATGCCTTTTAAAAAATAATTATGTTTGAATTTTAAAAGCAATCTTCATATATGTAAGTAGTGTCATTTATATGGAAAACTATGCCAGGCGCTCTACCCTTTTAATATTTGATGGCACTCTGGCTCCCTTCATAAGTTGAGAAAAGGGTCCGGTGGCTTCTCAGGGGCTTCCAAGATTCCTAGGCTAGGGAATAAGCCACAGGAGACCCAGAGTCGGCTGTTTATTCATTCCTGCTGTATCCCTCTGCATCCTCTCTGCAACCAGACACTTCGTTTAAACTGATTGCAGAGCGGTGCGGGGTCAAGGTGGGAATGAGTATTACAAAATAAATCGGGGAGGAGGAATGTGGAGGACTCAGGGTCATGAGGGGCTGGATAGGAGCAAAATACAATGAAATGCACTTCTGAAAATGTCATCATGAAACATATTACTTTATTTGCTAACTAAGAACTTCATTGGAAGAAAAAGACATTTTGCTTGCTGTCGTCATCAGCGATACAATTTATCTAAATTTTAAAAGTCATAGTAGCATATATACACATTGCCATTTTACCCATTTTAGGGGTACTGTGTAGCTTCACTGTGGCAACACTAACCTCTCCAATACCTTCATACCTCACACCCAACAGGTCACCTATCACACGCTAACTCCACTCCCCTCTCTGCTGCGGGGCCACCAACCTTCCCCCCTTTTCTCTCTGCAATTTGAAGACAGTAGGTTCTGAGGTACTGGAACCACACAGCATTTTGTGTGTTGATCTCTTTCAGGATCCACCAATCTTGTATCGGGGTCAGAATGTCATTCCTTAGATTTTAAAACATTTTTTTTTTTTTTGAAGCAGAGCCTAGTATGTCCAGGGCTAGCCTCAAACTCACTATGGAGGTGAACGTGTCCTTGAACCTTTGATCCCCCATCTCTAGCTCCTAAGTGTTGAGATCATAGGCTCAGGCCACCAGCCCTGGTTTTCCGTGGTTCTGGGGATTGAACTCGGGGGCTTTTGTGCTCGATAGGCAAAGCACCCTGCCGACTGCCGACTGAGTTACTTCATCAGTGTCCATCCGTGTCCTCTTCCCCCCCCCCGCCCCCATTTTCTTCCTTTAAAAATGGTTGCATAACATTCCATTGTATGGATTCTGCTGTACTTTGCTTCTCTGTCCATGAACAGTGGGGGTGTCTAGCTTCCTTGCATATGACCAGCTGCCAGCCGGCTGTAGACTCAAGTATAAGATATCTAATTTAGTTCTGACCAGGGCCGGTCAGATGGTTGAGTAAAGAAAGCCCAGAGAGAAGAAGAACTCACTATCAATTGGGGAAACTGAGGCTAGGTTTCGGATTCCTTAGGAAAACCTGTCTGAGGGCGGGAAGACAGTTCAGTGGATAAAGTACCCGCTGCACCCACCCCAAAAAAAGGGGGGGGGGGGGGGGGGGGGGGGGGCATGGCATTGTTAATCGTAATGCTGGAGGGTTTGGGTGTGTTTGTGTGTGTAGCAGAGGGACATACACATGCATACACACACACACACACACACACACACACACACACACACACACACTCAGGAGTTCTGGAATGGTATGGAAATGAGCTAGCTCCCCATTCCCACACAGGGTATCACAGAACCGGCTGTTGCTAACTGCGTTAGAATATCTACCGCTGTCACGCTACCCTGTGTGACCTAGTTCCTCAGGGAAGTGGAGGCAGCCGCCCACAGAACATCTAAGAGACACAGTGGGACATCTCGCTGAGGAGACAATAACTGTCCTGGAAAAAAATGGGGACAAAGGCCCGGAGTCACCAGGCTGGGACCGGCAGGGGGCTGTTTCTTCAGGGTGAGCCACAGCTGAACAGATTTTTTTTTTTTTTTTTGAGCCTCCTCTTCTGCAAAGATACATCAGACTCCTGCCTATCACACCTCCCGGCTCCCTCTCTCCTATGGGTCTCCTAGCCCAGAGATGCAAGCCCAGCAGCAGGGGGCCCACTGCCTTCTGGGTAAAAAAGCTTGCCCTGAAACTTCGTAGGGCCTGAGGTCTCTAACCACCGGCCAGCTTGGGCCTCCTTCCTTCGGCATGCGAGAAAAGCCGGCTGTCTGGTTGAGTGAGCGGCGCTATAAATCACAGTGTCACCACTTAGCCAGCCAGAGTGATTTAATTAATCTGTTGTGCTGTCCCCCGAGCATCGCTCCACCTGACTGCTAATCAACCTCCATCAGCAGGAAGAAAATGCAGACCCCCCCTTTCTTTGAACTGTGTGAGATGAAGGAAGGGGGGGGCAGTGAATGGCAAGGTGGTGGTGGGGGGGATGCTCCAGCTCTCACAGGACCAAAGTCTCTGGTATCTATAGCTCAACTCTCCATACACTGGCCTTCCTGTCTCTCTCCGGTGAGATGTAGGAGAGGTGCACCTTTTTTTTTTTTTTTAGTAATATTAATATAGAAATCATCTATTGTCCGTCTCTATTTATCAGAAATAATATCTTGCCTTGAGACCTGTGACAGCTTGCATATTGCAAAAAAAAAAAAAAAACCTGAGGGAAGCCTGTTCTCTGATCAAGTGTGTACCTGTGCGCGCATGCACACACACACAGACACAGACACACACACACACACACACACACACACACATACACACACACACACCCTTTGTTGATAACTAGCTACAGGGGAGGGTACAGGCACCACTCAGGCAGAGGATTTTGACAGATGACCACTCCAATTTCTGTCACCCACGAGCCCAATACGTGCAAGCCACATTCTGTAATCTGAGGAGGCAGGGCTTGTTTAACACTTTGAAGGTGACATGAGCTATTGGCAGAAGTGCTCCAAATCCAGGGTCCTGGAAGCCTTAAAGAGCCTCAAAGTCCCTTTGAATCCTGACTGCATGGATCCGTTTTACAGATGGGAGAAACTGAGGCTGACCAGGAGAAGGGAAATTCCCAGGAAGCTGCAGGCGGCTGAGTCTCTGGAAATGACTCATCCCTCCCTCGCCGGGGGAAGCCTGTTAAAGGAAACGTGTACAAAGTCTCACTGACAAGACAAAAGACCAGAAAATCTTTCATCTGGTTCAACAATACGACGCCTTTCATCAATTACACAAAGACTTTGGTTTAGCCCCATCACTGTCCACCCCCACCACGCCCCTACAGACAGACGCGGAGTTCCCACCCTGCCTGCTCATATGGGAGGGTCTTACGTCTATCAAAACAGGGTGAAGACAGCATTTGCTTGCCTGGGAACACACTCGGTACAGACGTGTTGGGAATCACAGAGGTTCACTGTGTTGCGACAGATAGACATGTCTTTGAAAAGACAGCGAGCCTCAGAATGAAACGCAGGTGCAGGTGCGGGGCACGGGTGGTTTGCCCAGCATCTTGGGAGGCAAGTGCACATACAGACAGCCCCATCTTCTGCATTGTGATTCCTGGGCCAGCACCACTCCTAGAACTCGGGACGGGTGCAGAGTGAACGACATATGTGTCTCTGTTGGTGAGAAATACCTAGATTGCAGCCTAGGGTACTTTGGGCAGGAAAAGAGAGATGTGGTCCCAAGTATGCCTGCGGAGTTGCAGGTGTGTGCTGGTCCTCCCAACACAAGGGGGCAGGATAACCCCTTTCCCTCTGTGTGCGTTCCTGGCTTCTCTAGAACAGGCGTCTTCCTGCCTGGGGAGAGAAGAGAGGTCAGCTCTGTTTTTAACCATCTCGAAGCTCCTGGGCATCCAAGGGAGCATGGCTCTCTTGAAGAGAAGCTATGACCAGTCTACCGGCATTCCGGGGCATAATTATGAAAAGGCTGACTATGGAGTTTGGAGGGGGGCTGAATTCCAGCTGTACATATCTATGCATGTGTACACACACACACACACACACACACACACACACACACACACACGAGTTTCCTTCTCTGCCCATCTCACAAAATGGATATTAAGGTGAAACAGGGCTGGCCAGACGGCTCAGCAGGTAAAAGCGCTTGCTACCCATCCCGATGACTTGATTACCGCCTCTGGAGCCCACATGGTGGAAGGAGGGGCTGGGATTCCCACAAGTTCCCTCCAACCTACACGTGGTCCTGCTCCCCACCCCATAAATACAGGTATATTTTAAATAATTAAAAAATAAGGTGAAATGAAACAATAGACATGAAAGACCCCAGCAGAGCACCAGGCGCTCAAGAGCTGCCAAACGGATACCGTTTCTTCTTCATCCCATTTCCAGGTTCCCAACGGGGACCAGCCAGGCAGCCATTCACATGTTTGTTTATTTTCCCTCACAATCTGGAAGCATCTTTTCCGACATTTTCCGGTGTGTGGACCAGAAGAGCGTGAGGATGCTGGTTTCGGAGGCCCAAGCATCTGTAATTGGAGGCAGAACGCGTCCCCTTGCCTCTCTGTCTGCACATTCCATTTGGAAGAGAAGGTGCTGTTATTGCACCCAAGGGTTACATTGCATGTAAACAGGTGTGCACTGAGCTGAAGGCTTGGGTGTAAGAAATGGCAGCACATTTCAGAAAACCGTGAGCAAAGATCTGTGTAACTTTCATTTAGATCGAAACCCAGTGGGTGGGCACTGGGGCAGCCCCCGTCTGCATCCACGCTCTGTGATCATGTTTAATTTTTCTCATTCAATCTTCTTCTTGCAATGCAGATAGTAAATGCAGGTGCCCAGAGGTTTATAGAGAATAAGTGAGTAAATATGTTTATTCAAAAAATGTATACTAGTTGGGCACGCCGGTGACCTCGGCACGTGAGAGGTGAGGGCGGCAAGGTTAAGAGTTCAAAGCCACATAGAGAGTTTGTGACTATGTAAAGAGTTTGAGGCCAGCCTGGGCAACGTAAAACCTTGCGTCAGCAAAACCAAACAAAAGCAAAAAGTACTGAAGTCTGGACATGGTGGTCCATATCTGTAAATAACCCAGCACTCGGAAACAGAGGCAGGGGATCACAGGTTTGAGACCACCCCGAGCTACCTAGTGAGACCCTGTCTCAAGAAACCAAGCCACTCAAAACAAAACAGACAAGGAGCACACACATAAACACACAGAACAAATAGTAGCTGAACATCTGCTCTGCTCAGGTCTATACTCAGCCTGAGTTTATACCAAGTGGTCCAGAAGCTGTGACTCCCCCACTGGGGACCACCAGAAGCAGATCAGCACAGGACATAATCATCATCTGTGTCGGCTGTCACCACGAGCAAATGAATTTACACTATGGGAACCACAAAGTGGGTGGTCAGGGAAGGGTTTACAAGGAGTTTGCTGGCCAGAAAATGAGGAAGGAGATTGGGAGACACAAGGAAGGGCGTCCACAAAAGACCAGAAGAAGCCAGAAGACCAAAACAAAGAGTCACCCAGAGCATCCTCTGGGCACCACATTCTGTGATGTGCAGTGTGCAGATTGTAAACATACACCATCTCACTGCCTCCTCCAACATCCAGGTAGCATTAGCCCGATTTTACAGATGAAGATCTCAGATGTTGCTGAGAGAGGCTGAATTGCTCAGCCAAGGTCACGGGCTAACAGGTAGGGAAAGGCTGTTCCCGGGTCTGCTGGTCTCGGCTCTCCCAACCACCCTCCTTGGTATGGTTTGAATGTAGGCAGGTGGGGGTGGGGTGGACAGGGCAGGGAGGGAGCAGGCTCGCAAAGGACTTTTAATGCTGTGGTACAGAGTTGGGACAGTTCCCTGTAGGCAGTGGGAGGCCAGCAGAGGTTTTTAAGTGGATATTGATTCTGCTACCAGTGGGAGATGGATGGGAAAAATACCCTGTGTGGGACTGAAGCCGGGAGCCACACCTCATCAGCTTCCCATGCTGTCCCCCAGGCACGCAGCTGATACAACCAGACTCCAGGAGCATTGGCCTTGTACGTCCCACGGACAGGGAGCCATTCTCTCCTCTATCATTTTGGCTTGGGTGTGTAGTTTTCTATCATGTTACAAAGTTCACATAACACAAATGCACAAGTTAAAGCGCGCACGCGCGCGCGCGCGCACACACACACACACACACACACACACACACACACGGTAGAAGAGAAAAGACAGCAAAACTCATCAGGCATGGTGGTGTGTGTGTGTAAGCAGGAGAATCTCTGTGAGTTCGAGGCCAGCCTGGTCTACAAAGTGAGTTCCAGGCCAGCCAAGGATACATTAGTGAGACACTGTCTCAAACAAAACAAAACAAAACAAAACAAAACAAAACAAAACAAAACAAAACAAGCCATATGTGGTGATGCACACCTTTAATTTCAGCACTTAGGAGGCAGAGGCAGGTGGATCTCTGTGAGTTCGAGGCCAGCCTGGTCTACAAACAACCAGGGCTGTTATACAGAGAAACTCTGTCTCCAAAAACCAAAAAACAAACAAACAAAAACAAAAAACAAAAACCCAAAACAACAAACCAACAAACAGCAACACCCTCCCCCCCAAAAAAAACCCCAAAACTGTTGAGGAATATTATTTTAACTGGGCAAAGATGTATTACATTTGTTTATGCCGCAGAATATTACTTTAACTGTGTAAAGGTGTGTTACACTTGTTTCTGCTGCCTTTGTTAAAGATGTAAAGTTACATTTGTTTATGCTGCATTTGTTTAATTGTGTAAAGATGTGTTGCTGTTTCACCTTGCCTGCCTGAAGTACCTGATTGGTCTAATAAAAAAAAAATCTGAATGGCCAATAGCTAGACAGGAGAGGGATAGGCGGGGCTGGCAGACAGAGAGTAAATAGGAGGAGGAATCTAGGTGAGAGAGAGGGAGAGGGAGAGGGACAGGGACAGGGACAAGGACAAGGACAGGGACACAGACATGTACACCCAGGTCCAGAAGCCAGGCAGCTGCCAGTCAGCCAGACCCTGGAGGAAGCAGGAAACTAACATATCCAGAAAGAAAGAAAAAGGTAAACAGCCCCGAGGCAAAAGGTCAATAAAGAGAAACAGGTTAAGTTATAAGAACTAGCAAGAAGCGAGCCTAAGCTAGGCCAAGCATTAGTAACTAACAATAAGTCTCTGTGTCATGATTTGGGAGCTGGTTGGTGGCCTCAAAGAAAAGCCTAGTAAATAAAACAAGCTTTCCACTTAAAATTTTGCCTCATGTTTTCCTAAGAGGTGACCATTTCTGGAATTTTCTACTCCTATGTGAGGAGATATATATATATATGTGTGGACTTTTTTTCTGTTTTAATTTCTTAAAATTTCTTTTATTTTATGTGTTTGGGTGTTTTACCCACATGCATGTCTGTGCACCACCTATGTGCAGTGCTCTTGGAGGCCAGAAGAGGGCAGCAGATCCTTTGGAACTGGAGTTACAGATGGTTGTGAGCCATCATGAACGTGGGTGCTGGGAACTGAACCCGGGTCCTCTGGAAGAACACCCAGTGTTTTTAATCACTGAGCCTGTTTTAATTATTAAATTATGCTGAGTTTATGGCCACTAATACATTTGATTTAACAGTCAAAAGGGCCTATGGTGAAAACTCGAGTCCCAAGGGATCCACAGACGGTCTTCTCCAGTGTGGCATTTTCCCGTGATGGCTGGTGCTGATGCAAATCCCTGCATTAGGAATGGAAGCCACTGACATGCTTCCTCCATGGTCCTAATCCCCCCTCTTCTTCTCTGTGATAATAACATCTGGATTTCCTCTGTTTCGGCAATGTTTAGGCTCCACTGAGGCATGGACGGTCAGACATCTTTATATCCACTGCTGTGTCTGGACATCCCTTCTCCTGAGTGTTTGCCACACATTTAATCCTGAGCTGTGGGCAGCGTTTGCTTCCCCATTTCCTGGGGCAGAAAGCTGAGACCCAGAGAAGTTGGGTGCCTTTCCCAAGGACACCCAGTCAGGTGGTCCTGACTTTGTGCTGGTTGTTAGAGCCCACTAGGTTTCCTAGTGGCTGTACCCAGCAGGACTGCATGGGAGGTTGATTGGACCATGGGCCTGGGTACCAGATGTTTGTAGGGTCTCACTAGCAAGGGGGAGATCTTTTGCTCCACCCCTTAGCATTGTTATAAATAGTCCTTTGGAATAAAGCTCAGAGCTTTATTCCAAGGATCCAGGATAAGGATCCAGGATAAGGATCCAGGCTCACCAAGTCTATCCTGCGTTTTCTCTCTGTTTTCTCTCCCCTCTCTATTTCTAACTAACTCTCTTATCCCTCATTCCTCAAGAGTTCCTGGGGTAAATAAGTGTGGGGGCTGGTCCCCCACAGCTGGTACTGATACAAGGCAGAAGAAGAGACACCAGCGTTCCTCCTGAGGATGCTCAGATCCTTGCAGGCTGGTGATAGAATCCAGGCCCCCTGCATGTTAGTGTTCTGCTAATGAGCTACATCCCCAGCCCTTGACTTTCTGAGACAAGTCCAGGCTAACCCCAAACTCATTTCAGTCATCCAGAATGCTGGGATTATGTGTGCACCACAGCGCCTGGCTGTTTTGTTTTAAAAATATCTGGAGCACCTGAAGGCTGCCAACGCTCTCCCTTCTTCACCTTTTGAGACAGGGTCTTATGTAGCCCAGGCTGCCCGTGAATTCTCTTTGTCATCAATGACATGTTGAATGTCTGGCCCTGCTCTCTTCACCTCTCAAGCACTAAGACCATAGACATATATCACCATGCCTGACTAATGTTTTTGAGACAGGGTCTTTATTTCAATAGTCTAAGCTGTCCAAGAGTGGTGGTCAGCCTGCTGCCTCAGCCTCCCCAGCTGAGATGGGAGGACTGTGCCACGATACCTAACCTCCAGATCTTCCTGTTTCTGCAGATCTGCACACCTTGACGTTCTCTCCAAGTTGCCTCCTAATTTTTTTTTTTTTTTTCGAGACAGGGTTTCTCTGTGTAGTTTTGGAGCCTGGAACTTGCTCTGTAGACCAGGCTGGCCTCGAACTCACAGAGATCCACCTGGTTCTGCCTCCTGAGGGCTGGGATTAAAAGCGTGCACCACTGCCGCCTGGCCGCTTCCCAATTCTTTTGCAAACTGGGTACTTACTCCTAGCTCCACCCTCACCTCCCCTGATAGCTTCCTACAATCCTTGACCGTGTTGACGTGCCCTTGAGTGTACATCTCAGAGCATGTGGCAGAAGTGTGCGGAAAAACAGCTGCCGGAAGTTGGACCCCCTGGTGGGGAGTGGGAGTGTGGTACATTGAGTTCCTTCAGGAATCCCTGGGTCCCACTCCAAGCAGCTGTGCAGATCTGGGCTTCCCTAAGCATGAATGAACATCGACACTCCCTGCTCCCTGTCTCTGGGCATCACCAACCTGATTCATCTCTGCCCACTTGACTCATTACTTCACATCAGTTATAAGCACGTTTTTCTTTTTTTTTTTTTTGTCATTTTTTTCTGTGTGCTTATGGGCCAGGAATGTTTGCTTTAGGAATGTTTCTGTACACACACACACACACACACACACACACACACACACACATATATATATAGTGTATATATATGTATATGTGTTTTTATGTATGTGTGCATATTTGTGTGTATATGTATGTGTGTATTTGTATATATGTATGTGTGTTTATGTATGTGTGCGTATTTGTGTTTATTTGTGTGTATGTATATGTATGTATGTGTATGTATATATATATGTATGTAAGTGTATGTATAGTATGTGTTTTATGCAGTTTGTGTTTATAATCTTTTTCATGAAGATGTATATGAGCTTTCTAAACACCAAGGAGGCTGGCTCCAGACACTTTTTTTCCAGTTTATAGTTTGTGGTTTTTTTTTTTTTTTGTTTTTTTTTTTTTTCTATAAAGAGACTTTTATTTTTTTACAGGTTGATCTGCCCATCCTTTTTTTATGGCTGTGGATGGGTTTTGTGTTTATCTTTTTCCTCTCCAGGATTCTATACATGTTTAATGATCTTCCACCCCTTTCTCAGGCTTTTTATGACTTTAATATTTGAATTTAATCCATCTGGAATTTATCTGGAAGTGAGAAGTGATATAGGGGTCCAGCTTATATTTGGGGGCTTTAGGGAAGCTTATTTCTATACTTTTATTTGTTCGTTTGTTTATTTAATGTGTGTGTACATGTGTGTGCCATGAAGCATCTGTGATAAGGACAATTTGTGGGAGTTGATTCTCTCTTTCTACCACGTGGCCTCTGAGGATCAAACTCAAATGCCTTTGCCTGCTGATCCATCACCAGCCAAGGGACGATTCTTCGACCTTCTGGTACCCAGGCTGCCCACTGCTGGGGTGGTCACAGGAGGCCGGGGTGAGAAAGGGGCTCATGAAGGCCAAGGCTGCTGCAGGCAAGCATCGGCTGTCACACCCTGAGTGGCCAGCCCTTCTTACTGGGCCTATGGAATGTGGATTTTTCGGGGTGTACATCTGGGCCGGTGTTTCCTCACTCAAGCTCAGAGATCCTGCTTTGAGCGCCCCATTTTGTCGGTCTCCACAGGCCCAGCGCTTCTTGCTTGCACAGATCCTTGGAAGGTGCACGGTGTGGAATGAGCTCACCTTGGCCCCGGCTCTGCTGACCCTTGACTCAGATGACTTTGGGACTTCAATCTGTTCTTTCATCTGTCTTAGCCACACCCACACCGTCCCCAAAGCTACCTCATGAAGCTCCTGGAATAAAGGGCACGAGGGTCAGAGTGGCATGCGGTGACCACTGTAAGTGCCGCCGATGGGAAGTTGAGCTCTGGGCTACCTCCGTCTCTGCTTCTGCATCCACTGCATCCAGCCTCCATCACGTCAGCCGCTGTGATGTGGGAACTCCTTCTGAGGGATGTCTCCTTTTCAGCAAAGTAATTAATTGAAGCTGGAAGAATTACACTTTATCTCCTTGTGGGACATAGCATTTTTCCTTTGTCATATTTTGGTGAAAGGATAGAAATCCTGAACAGTTGCCCTCTGCTGGGCACCGGATCATTCCTCAGCACTGTTTCTAAGTCCTTGGTGTCTGAGGGTGTTCAGAAGGGTCAGGGAAGCTGGGTGCAGAATCAGGTCTTTGAAGAGCACGGAGCAGGGACCCCAGCAACTGTCAGAAGAAAGTTCTGGCCCTGAGGGTCCAGTTGATCCTGATGAGAACCAGTTCTCTTCAATGCCTCAGTTTCTCCTGCTATGTCTGCAAAGAGACCTCACACCACAGGAGCAGCAATCTAGAATAGCCATGGAGACTAGTGGAGAGTGGGTTCCGGAATCTCACCAGCTCAGTTGAGACCAACATCACCCCTTCCTGTGGGCTTTGGTCAGCTCCCTCCCCTTGTCTGTGCCCGCACAGGGATGAGTCTGCATTCACTATGGAGCTAGTGGGATCGTGTAGCTGAGGTACTCAGTGCAGGGCTGGGTATGCAGTGAGTGCGCGCGCACACACACACACACACACACCAAACCAACAACAGATAAACGTAACACAAATTTAAACAGAAAAGATTAGATGGAGCAGGCAGAGTGGTGATGCTTAGAATCCAGCTCTCAGGAGGCTGAACCAGCTTTGGTTACCGAGTGAGACCCTATTTCACAGAAACAAATAGACGGAATAACAATGAAAAGATAAAAATAAAATGCAAAGGATACAGCATTTTTCTCGTGTTGTTAGGGCTGGAAGAGAGCATTTCAGGACCTCTAAACATTCTAGATTAGGCTCTTAAACCCATGTCCATGGATTTTTTTTTTAAGAGCCACTTTATTGAAGTATGATTGACATACGAGGAACTGTATATATTTAATGTCTGCGTCCGGGAAAGTTGGCAGCCGAGCACAGACTCACAGTCCTCACTCTCATCGGTATCAGAAGCACAGACTGTAGCTGCAGATGCCTCCTGCAGCCATCCCCCATCCTCTCCTTCCCTCCCCCCGCTTCCTCTGGTCATCTTGCATTACTCAACATGTGATCTGCTCTGTTAGTTGGGCTGTGGCTGAAACAAATATATCGAGGTCAGTCAACATATAGGGAAAAACATTTGTTTCGGCTCATGGTTTTGGAGGTCTCGGCCCACAGGGTGTGTGTGTGTGACATTGTTGGGTATGGAGCCCAGGGCCTCGTGCATGCTTGGCAAGTGCTGTCACTGAGCCACACTCAAAGCCCAAGTTCATGAGTGACAGCCTTTGCCTTGGGTTTGGGGTGGCACATCTTGGTGGAGGCCTGTGGCAGAGCGGAGTTGCCCACTCTACATCAGAGAAGTGAAAGGGAGAAGAAGAAGGCATGGGGGTCACACATGCCTCTGGGACGGTCAGTACTTTTAGCTCGACCTCTTGACGGCAAGCCTCCAGGCACACCTGTGAGAGATTCTTAGCTTACGATTAGCCTCTGAGAATTGTCCACAATCACCTCGATGGCTTTAACCGAGGTGGGAAGTCCTGACCACCGTGGGTGGCACCATTCCCTGGGCAGGTGGAGAAAGGGAGCTGAGCCCTGGCCTGCCCGCCTTAATTCATGACTCTTTGCTCTTGACTGTGAGTGGGATGTGGCCACCTGCTTCAGGTTCCTGATTCCTTGACCTCCCAGGAACAATGGGCTGTCCCCTGGAATTGTGGGCCACAGCAGCCTTTCTCCTTGAAGTCGTTTCTGTCAGGGTGTGTTCACAGCGGCAGGAAGGCATCCTCTAAGACCAGAAAGCATCTGACTGGCTCCATCACTTCAAGGTCCACCCCTGCCCATGTTTAGTGCTCGGGACTAAACATCTAACACAAGGGCCATTGTATTATATTTAACTAGATCGTCTACCTTCTTAGCGAGTAAAAAAAAAAAAAAAAAAGCTAACAACTGAGACAGGGTCTTGCTGTGTAGTCCAGGCTGGTCTTGACTTCACCATCCCTAGGGCTGGAATTATAGATGTGTGCCACCATGCGCAGTCCCCTGCCATGTTTTAAGTATGCAGTACAGTATTGTATCGATGACTGTAGCTGCCACCCACAGGTCTCCAGGATTTAGTATCTTGCACTGTGGAAGCAGCGTGTTTCTTGGCATGATTGCCCCCTCCCCGACCCCAGGCTCTGGTTTCCATTGTGCCACTCCTTGAATTGTGAGTGTGGCATTTTTCGTTTGTTTGTTTGTTTTTCGAGACAGGGTTTCTCCGTGCAGCTATGGTGCCTGTCCTGGATCTCGCTCTGTAGACCAGGCGGGCCTCGAACTCACAGAGATCCACCTGGCTCTGCCTCCCGAGTGCTGGGATCAAAGGCGTGAGCCACCACCGCCTGGCTTGGCATTTTATTTTAAAGACTCCTCATAGGAGGGTCCCTGCAGCACTGGTCCGTTTGTGTGTAGCTCATTGTAATGAACATCATGTCCTCTGGTTTGCCCATGTTTCCACAAACTACTGTTTGTGCTGGATTTGCTTCTGCTCCAACATTCCCTTGTGCAGAACACCACGTCGTCTAGGATACACAGGGGTTGCTTCTGTCTGGGCTGTTGGGGTGCATGCGGTGGCCCTGGATGCAGAGTGAGCTTCAAGGTCCCAACCTCAATCCCTCTGGATGCACATCTGGAACTGGAGCATGGTTAAAATGTTTTAAAAAGATAACGAGAGTTGGGGGAGGGGGAGGCAGAGAAAAGGGAATCCTTGTAGGTCATGGCTGTAATTTAAATTGGGGTAGCCACTGTAGAAAACAGCATGGAGGGCCCTTGTAAAGCTAAAACAAAAACAAGTGTGGTGGTGCACACCTGCCATCTTCAACACTCGGGAGGCAGAGGGAGGCGGATCTCTGTGAGTTCGAGGCCAGCCTGGTCTACAGAGTGAGTTCCAGGACAGCCAGGGCTACACAGAGAAATCCTGTCTCAAAAAAAAAAAAAAAAAAAAAAAAGAAAGAAAAGAAAAAGAAAAAGTGAGAAAAAAGCCGTCTGAGAGTAGCAAACCTTAATTGAGAAAATACCCATAAGACCAGGTTGTAGGCAAGCCTATTGGGCATTTTCTTAATTAAGTGATTGATAGGGGACGGCCCCGCCCATTGTGGGTGGGGCCAGCCGATGTGACCTCTCCAGAGCCTGCCTCAATCAAAACTATCTAGACAATTGGTCTCTGCGGCTGCTTCCTCCCTACAGCACTGTGTTCTCCAGGCTGTCACATCCTTGTAGAAGCTTGTAGTACTGCAGACCTCATTTCCACAGCCAAACACGACTCTGCTGTGGGCCTGTGCCCCACCCCCCACCCCGTTGTCTATATGCAAATGATTTCACTTTATTTCGTTAATTTATTTACTGCGTATGTTGGCCTGGAACTCTGTCTTGTGTCCCAGGCTGGCCTTGAATCCGTAAGATACTGTTGCCCCAGCTCCCAGTCATGCCCCACCACACACTGCTGGTCTGACTCTATTTACAAGAAATGCACAGAACTAGCAGGGGCGTAGGGATGGAGGGTTCGGTGGGATGCAGGGGCTCACTGCTATGGGGATGGGGTTTCTTTCGGGGACCCACGGACTTCCCAGAATTAGATGGCGGAGATGGCCGTGCGACCCTGTGGGTTCACCAGAACCCTTTCAATACTACGACTGTCTCGGTGTGTGGATCGGTGTGTGGATCATATGTGAAAAGGCTGTTTCAACGATAACAAAGGGTCGCGCTTTGGGAAACTTTGCCACGTAGACAATACCAGTGTCACCCTTTGTCACAGAGGACAAGGCTGTAAGTGCTGACACCGACCGCCTGCTGAAGCATTAGCAATTGGTAGCCATCAGCAAAAAAATAAAATAAGATTTTTTTTTTTCAGCATTGGATCAGAGTGTCCCTCCTGTATCGTTTACTAATACGGCATTTCACGCCGGCAGCCAGCACTGTGAAAAGGCACATTGATTTTTAGCTTGTGGTGGCAGGGGGGGATTTTTAAAAAATTCGACTTGTGTGTTGTATGCGTGGGTGTGCACACGACACAGCACGTGTGAGGCCAGAGGACAGCTCGGAGTCGGTGGTCCTCTCCTTCCACCTGACGGGTCCCGGAGATTGAACCCAGGTCAAGTGTGGGGGCAAGGGCCTTCGCCCACTGAGCCATCCGCGGCAGGGGAATTTTAAGATGTCAGTGTTGTATCTCATAGAGGGAAGTCCTGGCTACGGTCTCACCGAACCAAAGCCGAATGTGAACCAAGGGGCACTGGCGTTTGGCCACCTGTTTGTCGTGTGTGTGTGTGTGTGTGTGTGTGTGTGTGTGTGTGTGTGTGACTTAATTCCCCTCAGGCTGACAGACAGCTCCTGACAAGCCAGCTCCCTACCTTCTGACCCATCCCTCCCAGGGTGCTGGGATCCAGGGATGGAGTGGATTAAAAATGGCCACTGTCTACCAGAGGCCGGCTTGGGTTGCAGCCTTCCTTCCCCATTCCTGTGATGTCGTTACCCTCTCATGGGCTTGACATATCTGCTCTTGGAGAGAGTAAGTGGTAGCCACACCCACCAGAGTCCCTCTTGGAAGAGCCCAAGTCCCCTCTAACCTGCTTTCCTCCAGGGTACCCAGCACAGGGCTTCCTGCCTGGATCTCCCAGGTTCCTAGACTCTGTCTGCCCCACCTCTCCTCTGTGCCCTAGGTCAGCCACCTCTTGATGGCTTTCTTGTCTCTTATCACAGCGACAAGGCACCGCCTGGGGCTTGGAGAGAAGTCCCCTTTGCTGGCTTCTGCAAGCAGACCCCCCCCCCCCCCCCCCCTCCTTAGCTAGAAAGCCCTTGACCTGTGTGCCATTCCAAACTATCTACCGGATAAGGCGATGTCTGCTTCTGTGAGACCTCTGCCCGTCCCGCACGACTCCCCGAGGGAGACGGTGGCATTGGTAATTCCCCCACGCACATTGCGAGCCCTCCTCTGGGTATTCATCCTGTCTTCTCTGGTTGCCTGCAGGCCAGGCAGGCAGGAAGCTGCACAGAGCTGGAAGGTGTGTTCTCATTGGATAAAGTGTGACTCTGCTTGGATCCAGCTGCAGACAAGTGTTTGTTGAGCACGTACCGCGAGGCAGGCTTTGTGTGAGGTGTGGTAGCTTACGAAGAAGTCTAACATGGACTTGCTTGGGCAGAGCTGGCGGTTCAAGGCACGAATGTGAAAGGGCGAGATGGTCAGAGCTCAGATACCATGCTTCGGGACACAAGGAAAACATTTCACGGGAAGACCTGACCTGTGTGGTGCTGGTACCTGTTCAGAAGGCCCTCCGGGACTTTTCGCCTTGGCAGAACCCTTTCTCATTATGAAAAAACAATTTTTTTACAAGTTCATTCATAGAAAACCAGGTGGCCGGATTCATCGTTACACACAGTTAGCTTCTCTTTTCTTTTCTTTTTTTAAATTTTTTTTTTTTTTTTTGAAGTTTGTTCTTTTTTTTTTTTTTTAAGATTCATTTATTTATTATGTATACAGTGTTCTGTCTGCATGTGTCCCTGCAGGCCAGAAGAGGGCGCCAGATCTCGTTACAGATGGCTGTGAGCCACTATGTGGGTGCTGGGAATTGAACTCAGGACCTCTGGAAGAACAGCTAGTGCTCTTAACCGCTGAGCCACCTCTCCAGCCCTACAGTCAGTTTTTCCTTCTTTTATTTTTAAATGAAATCAAGCTTTCTAAACTCAGCGGCCCTAGACATCATAACTGCTGTGCCCAGAGCTTCTGGGAAAGTGTGGCATGTGGAAAAGACAACCAAGTTGATGGGTCAAGATAGCTGGCCCTTCAGCTTCCCAGGGATTCTTGTCTCCGCCTTCCATCTTACTGCAGGAGTGCTGGGTTAGCAGGCATGCAACACTGCTGGCTTTCAATTGTGTGTGTGTGTGTGTGTGTGTGTGTGTGTGTGTGTGTGTGTGTCTGTCTATGTCTGTCTGTCTGTCTGTCTGTCTTGTCTGTGCACACAGGTGTGCAGTGCCTGTGGAGGCCAGAAGGGGGCCTTGGGTTCCCTGAAGCAGGAATTAAAGGGGGTCATGGGTCACACGTTTCCTGTGACTGCTAAACTCTGCCACCTGTAGGTAATTACTGATTTCTTGTTTGTTTTGAGATAGGGTCTCATTCTGTAGCCCAGGCTAGCCTCCTGCCTCTGACTCCCGAGAGTTGAGATTATGGGTGTGAACCCTATGTCTGGTCTCGGCTTATTGATTGTTTTTTTGTTTGTTTGATTTGGTTTTTCGAGACAGGGTTTCTCTAGGTAACTGCCTTGGCTGTCTCTTAACTCAAAACTGAAATGGAGGTGAAGGTCAAGGTGGGCAGAGGACCTGCTACAGTTCCCCAGGCTTCAGTGGCCTCTTTCCACCAAGTCTTTTCTCCAAATCTGTTAGTGTGGGTGTGGAAGCCACAGAGGGGTGGCCAGGTGATGGTTGAAAAGTCCCAGGTAGAGCTGGCAAGAAGACTCAACAGATAAAGGCCCGATGACCCACACCCAGTCCCTGGATGAATGGTGGACCTCCACATGCACACTGTGAGATGCGTATACTCATGCTCACACACCAACACACATCCTATGTCTGCACTCAAAAAGGAAGGAAGGAAGAAATAAAGAACAGCCATAAATTTAGCACATAGCTCCTCTTCTAGTCAGAAATGTGGCACAGAGCACAGAGCCTAGTGCCGTGGTGCCCGGTTGTGATTTTAGTTAGGAGTCTGAGGCAGGGGGATTGGGAGTTCCAGGCTATGTATCAAGATTCTGTCTCAAAATAAATAAATAAATAAATAAATAAATAAATAAATAAATCATAAATAAATAAATACATAAATACATAAATAAATACATAAATAAGATTGATGGCACAGGGCTGTAACCCCAGAACTTGGTAGGTGCAGGCAGGAGAATCAGGAGTTCAAGGTCATTCTTATCTCACATGAGGAGTTTGAGGCCATACCGGAAAGAGCCTACTGAAGACACACGCCGTTCACAGGTCTCTGGTTTGCAAATTGGACTTTGTTCTCACAGTTTTTTTTTCCCTCTATATTTTCTTTTCCTTTCTCGACAGAGTCTCATTTAGCCCAGGCTGGCCTCAAGCTCTCTAGGTAGCCAAGGGTGGCCTGGAACTTCTGATTCTCCTGCGCGCTACCTCCTCGGTGCTGGGATTACAGGCCTGCGTCGCCACACTCTGTTTATGCAGTACTGGGGGTTGAACTCAGGACTTCCTTCATGCCAGGCAGTGCTCTACCCACCAAGCCACATCGCCAGCCCCTGGTTGGGTTTTCTTGAAGCAAGGCACACCTGTTATCTATTCGGTGGTTTAAAGAGGTGAGTGGCTGGAACCTGGCTTGGTCAAGGAGCATCCCAAAGCTTTGTCCACGTGTCCACATCCACCTGACCAGCCCTGTTGAGGTCGGGTGGAGGGAAGAGAGATGCTCTTCTGCGTAGAAGGCAGCAGGCACAGGTGTGTACAGTGGCTTACGTAGCCCTTGTCAGGAAAGACGAGGTTGAGGCTGCCACACTCCCTTCCAGCTGCAGCCTGGATTGGCTCGCCCTCTACCTGTCTGCCCTCCCATCTACTCTTTGCCTCATGGTGTTGACCCACGGTGCAGATGCCTTTCGAAAGGCTTGTCTTGCTGTGGCACATCTCTTTGTTTCTGGACAGTTGTCAACCAGGCCTGGGCTGCGTTTCTCAGCCACCCATCCTAAAGATGCCTCCACACAGGAAGTGATTGGGGGTGTCAGCCTGGGAAGTACCTCCAACTTGCTGAGATGGGCTTTCCAGAGGGTGGTGGCCTGAGTCAGCGCTCTTTAAATTTGTCACTTCTCCCAGTGACACAGGGTAAATGAGATCTGAGTTCAGTTCCGTGATTTCCCAGCCTGGGCATAGACACTCTCAGCAGAACACTCACCCTGGCCAGAGCAGCGAGCATAAAGCCCAGATCTGTTCATGTGCCTGGCCCCACACAGTCCTGAACAACAGGTCATTGTGGTCATTGTAGTCATACAGCAGAGGGCCGATATTCAGCCAAGCCCACCCACCTACAGCGATGTTTACCACAACTGCCTGCTGCCAAAGCGAGACTCCAGACAACCCAGATCCAGAGTCCTCCCTTCTAACCAGGGCACCCCAAGACAAAACCAAACTCCCTTTTCACCTACCCAAAGGCCACAAGTAATCTAACCAACATTTTGAGGCTATCGAGCACTGGTGAGGTCACCGGGAGACATCTGTACTGGATTACCAGGAGCCTGTGGAGTTTGGGGACACTTCCATCTTACCTGTGTTTATTTTTGCAATTTGGGAAAGCATCACCCGTGGTTTGAGTTCCTAACTCACTTAAAAAGAGAGAGTGGTGAAGGCCTGCCATTCCAGCTACTCCCCCTGGAAGCTGAGGCAGGAGGATTGTAAATTCAAGCTCGGCCTGGGTTACTGAGCAAGATCCTGTTTCAAAATAAAAACTGCAAGAAGGGGGCTGGGGATATACCTCAGTGGTGGAGTGCCTGCCCTGCATTCAGTTTCCAGTACTGGAAAAACAAAACAAGAATTTTTAAAAAAGAAAGAAAATCAAAGAAAGAGAAGACATGAGGGCTTGGGTTTGATTCCCCAGAACCCATGTGAAAGAAGCTAGAGATAGTAGTGGAGGCTTGTAACCCCGGGGCCAGCGAGGCAGAGATAGCCGTTCAGGGAGGCTCTCTGGCCATTCACATTAGCCTACTTGGCAAGTTCCGGCCAATGAGAGACCCTGTCTCAAAAACCAAGGTGAATATGAGCTGATCACCTGACCCCAGAATGCTAGCATCTGTCCTGTGGCTTCCACACGCATGCACACACAGGGACACGTGTGCCGGTGTGTGTATAGACACACACACACACACACCTATACACACATAACTTTTTTTTTGAAAGTGGGAGGTAAGAATCAAAGATAACGGGAAGAAAGCGATCTCTGGATCCAGAACTCCAGTGCCGGCTTTGAACGTGGGCTCCTGGCTGCAGTGTCCACCCCCCCCCCCCCCCCCCCCCCCCCCGCCCCCTTCCATCTTGGGAAAACCTTTTCTTTTTTCTTTTTTTCACCTCAAGGCACATGGATTGCCTGACGGCCCCTGTGTCCTGGGCTCCGTGCCAGGCTCCTTGGCTATTTCCAAAAGAACCCCGGGGCGCGTCCCCACACTGTCCTCCTTTCCACTTCTGTCCTGTGCCCCTCCCCCAGTGCCACAGTGGCTGTAAAGTGGGTAGAGACCCCAGCTGCGGAGCCGGGGTGGGGCAGCCATTCTCCCCTCAGCTCTGAAGTGCGATGGGAGCTTGGGGGGGGGGGGGTCCCTGCTGGGACAACATTTACTTTGTACAGTGGCCAGGAGAGAGGGCGAGAGGAGGGGGCAGTGGGGCTCTGAGCGTACCCCATTCCAAAATATTTCCGACAAAACCTGGCACTTCTGGTTCTCATTAAAAGCCTGAACTTTGGAACAGATTCCATCCCGCAGCCCTCGCCTGGAAGGGGTGGTGGGGGGGAGGGGGTTCAGCAGAGACTTCTCCCTGTAACCACAACAAAAATAGCTTCTCCCGGGAAAGCGCACCATACTAACAAGGCCACTTTTGTTTTTTTCCTCCCCTGCCATCTGGCTGGGGATGCCAGGGGCTGGCTCTGGTCCTGACTCCTTTGGCAGAGAGGGGACCGGAGCTGGGTGGCAACTGTGGACAACTTCTCAGCCTCCTGGCAGAGAGGGCCATGTAAGGCCACCTTCAGATAGCCAGCCTGGAATCCAGGGCAGATGGAGCCCTCGCCCAGCCCAACTCTGCTTCTGCTCCCAGAGCGGCAGGAAGTGTGGTTCCGGCAAGACAGCCACAAGCCAGTGGAGAGCGGTCTCGGGCTTGCAGAATGTTCTAGAGCAGGGGTTCTCAACCTTCCTAACGCTGTGACCCTTTAATACTTACTGTTCCTCATGTCGTGGTGCCTTCCTAACGCTGTGACCCTTTAATACTTACTGTTCCTCATGTCGTGGTGACCCTCCCCCCTCAAACATAAGATTATTTTCCTTGCTATTTCATAACTATAATTTTGCTACTGTTATGAATCGTAATGTAAATATTTTTTGGAGAGAGAGGTTTGCTAAGAGGGTCAAGACCCACAGGCTGAGAACCACTGGCTTACTCTGCCATGGAGGGGGAACAGTTCTCTAGAATATCTTTAGGATTTTATCATCCCCCACACCCCATGCCAAACACAGGCAAGATTTGGACTTTAAGCTGAGTGGAATATGGTCTCCGAGGTTTGCATCTGGGTATTGAGGCACCATGAGATTCTGCAGCTGTGAGAGTCAGGTGGTCTTTGGGTTGACACTTGTCCATCATCCCTGGATCAGAGCAGATTTAAGGCTCAGGCACAGGGCAGGGCAGAAGAGCCCTGAGTCAAGGGCTTATCACTTGTAGGACTGGAACCCTCCCTGCTACATCAAGGTGCATTGGTTGGCTGGAGAATCCTTGGGATTGTTCCTTGACAGGGTATATCTGAGCAAGTCACTGCTTGCCCCTGGTCCACGGCTCATCCAGCTATTCAAATGTGTTGTAGAATATTAGTTAAAGATGTGTTACATTTGTTTATGCTGTGGAACATTTGTTTTAATGATACAAAGATGTGTTGCTTTCTTTCATGTTGCATCTGTTTAATTCTGTGAAGCTGTGTTACTTTGCTTGTCTAAAACACCTGATTGGTCTAATAAAGAGCTGAGCGGCCAATAGCAAGGCTATTTCTCCAAAGGATAGGTGGGGCTGACAGGCAGAGAATAAATAGAAGGAGAAATCTGGGAGGAGAAGAAGTAGCCAGAGAAGGAAGAGGACACTAGGGGCCAGCCACAGAGTAAGAGTGAACAGAAGTAAAAAAAGGAAAAAGTCCAAAGGCAAAAGGTGGACAGGATAATTTAAAGTTAAGAAAAGCTGGCAAGAAGCAAGCCAAGCTAAGGCCAGGCATTTATAATTAAGAATAAGCCTTCATGTGTGATTTATTTGGGAGCTGTGTGGCGGGCCCCCTAAAAGAGCAGAAACAACCAACTACACACATGTCTTATTTTTTAAAAAGTTTTCTTTTATTCATGTTTGTGTATGCATGTGTGTGGGTGTGCTCACCTGGACATGCACATGAGGAGGCCAGAGGTTGACAAGTCTTCCTCTATCTCTCTCCATCTAATTTTCCAAGGCAGGGTGTCTCACTGAACTTGGAGCTCACTGTTTTGGCCAGACTGGCCAGCATACCCTGAGGACTCTCCTGTCCCTATCCCTTCCCCGATACTGGGATTGCAGGTAGATGCTACCACCTGGCTGGGGATTGAGCTCAGGCCCTCAGGTGTGCCCAGCAAACGCTTTACCCACTGAGCCACCTTGCCAGTATTCCCACCTATTTCTTACCACTGCCGTGGAGGTCTCTCCTATCTCAGGCTAACACTGTTTACTTAGACGTTGCCATGGTTTCAGCGCGTCCTCTGAAGCAGGGGTCGGGTGGACGTTTGTCTGGCATAACAGGACACATCTGAGCAAGTTACTGCTCACTTCCGGCCCAAGGTCCATTCAGCTATTCATTTTCCTTACGTCAATCCTTTCTTTTCTCTAAATTCTTATTTATATCTGTGTATGCATATACGTGGGTGTGCTCACCTGTGTATGTGTGCACACGTGGAGGCCAGAGGTTGACACGTCTTCCTCCATTGCTTTCCATCTTGTGTTGGAAGGTGAGCAAGCAGTGCCCCCCCCCCCACCTCCCACCGGAGGTAAAGTGTTGGGACCTAGTGGGAGGGGTTTAGGTTTGGGGACTCCCCCTCCATGAGTGGGTTGATGAATTGGAATAGGGCTCGAGGTTGTGTTCCTTCTTGCTTCTTCTCATTTTACCTCCTCCAGGCCCTTCTGCCTACTCTGTGGGTAGAGTCCTCTCCCCAGAGGCAGAGCCCTCGGCCTTGAACTTGACAGGCACCACATAAAACAGATTTCTTGGGTTTTTTTTTTTTTTTTGACTTGCCATTTATTTATTTCTTATGTATACAGTGTTCTGTTTGCATGTATCCCTTCAGGCCAGAAGAGGGCACCAGATCTCATTACAGATGGTTGTGAGCCACCATGTGGTTGCTGGGAATTGAACTCAGGACCCTTGGAAGAGCAGCCAGTGCTCTTAACCTCTGAGCCATCTCTCCAGCCCCCGTTTTTTTTTTTTTTTTTTTTTTGGTTTTTTCGAGACAGGGTTTCTCTGTGTAGCTTTGCGCCTTTCCTGGAGCTCACTTGGTAGCCCAGGCTGGCCTCAAACTCAGAGATCCGCCTGCCTCTGCCTCCCAAGTGCTGGGATTAAAGGCGTGTGCCACCGCCGCCCGGCCAGATTTCTTGTTTTATAACCAGCACGGCCTGTAGTGTTCTGGTAGAGCAAGATGAAACACTGAGGCCGAGGGCCTCAGCAATCACTTGCCAGTGGAGGAGCAGGCGGGTACAGTCCCTGCATCTAAAGCAACGGTCCTCAACCTGTGAACGAGCCTTTCACAGGGGCCGCCTAAGACCACCCTGTACGTCAAAACATTTACATTGTGATTCATGACAGCAGCAACGTTACAGTTATGGAGCAGTCACGAAAATAATGTCATGGTTGGGGGTCACCACACCGTGAGGAACTGTATTAAAGGGTCGCAGCGTTAGGAAGGTTGAGGACCGCCAGTCTAAATTCTCTGCCAGGCCGTCTGCTAGGCTCATAAGGCAGACAAGAAAGGAGCATCGGGGGCTGGGGGTGTGGCCCAGAGGTTAGAGAGGTTGCCTAGCAAGGGTAACATGCTGGATTTGATCTCCAGTGTGGGAGAGAGGTGGGGGAGGGGAAATAAGACTCTGGCTCTCCATAGATTTTTTTTTGGTACAGCAAGGATCTCAACATTTAACATACATGGTCACTCAAAGAACGGCATGAGGTGGATTTAGGATATTTCAGGCAGTAAAAATCCAGGCCATGAGAACATCTTAAAACAGGAAAGCATCGTGGTGGTTCTGGAATTTTCTATGTCAAAGAACCCTATCGATGTGTTGCAGCTCAGCTTAAAATAGCGTGAAACGATGCTAAGGGGACAGGGATGGTGTACGTGAAGAGAGCGACCGCTGATAAAGAGCAGAGCCGGTGGCTGAAGTCTGTGCCTGGCCTGCTCCGGTCCCTGGAACTGGAAAGAACTAGGGTTGCCTAGAAGAACGGCGATTCCAATGGAAGGTGATGGGGGACTCAGGGTAGCAAGGCCCCCCGGGCAGGAGGAGAGACGGGGAGGGGCTGGAGGACAGAATTCACAAAGCAGGATTTATGGGCCATGGAGTGAGGTTTATTTTGTGGGACATGGCCCTGTGCAGGCACTTGGGGCCCTCCGAGTCTTGCAAAGCCAGCATCTATGGGTGGGCAGCCTGCCACCTGGTCAGGCGCCTGCAGGGCTGTTTCAGACCAAGGGAGGACTTTCTGAACTGTATCTTCAACACCAGCAGAGGGCACCTATGGCACCACCAGAATGCCCTGTCCTCTGGATAGGAACTGAGTGGCATGGTAGAGGGGAACGAGGTGCCTCCCACCACCCTTTGCTCCCCTGGGGATACTGCCTTCCTACTTTCTCTATTCCTTACCCAAGAGGATCTGGCCGTCTGATGCCCATGCAGTGGTCGGGGTCTCAGATGGCCCACTGCTTCCTCATCATCTTGAAGTCAGTCGCTCACTGGTAGCACAGGGATCGGCTATCCTAGGGCTCGCCCTCCTCTACGGTGCCATCTTTCAAGAATGGCACAGAGTGGATCAGACCTGGGAGCAGGGATGCATCTTTTTGTGTTTTCTAGGCTCCTCCTGCCCTGGGATTTGAGCTTTCCTTGCATAGCAAGGAATTATATTGACAGAGCCGCTCTGATTTCCTAAAGCATCTGAAGTCTTCAGGGCTCCTGGGCTGACACGGGAAAGAGGAGCCTCCTGCCCAGCTCTGCGCAGCCAGGAGCCGCACACAGGCCGGCTTCCCTCTTCCAGTGGGGCACATGTTTTCAGCCTCTCTCCATTTTGCCAAAGCAATGGAGCAACGGAGACGGCACCGGGGAGAAGAATTGATCTGAAATCTTTCGCTGCCGTTGATGGAGTGCTGGCAAGGCACGCAGGGAACTCATCCGAGGCAAACCCACACTCCCAGGTGCCAGCTGCACATCAATGGAGCACTGAGCCAGTCATGAAGACGGCTAATCAGGAAAGCGAGTCATGGCCCGGCCCAGCTCTCACATGCTTACTTGCAAGCACAAAGCAGAAAGAGAAACCTGGGAGTAGAGTGAGGCTGTGGACTCTCAAAGCCCGCCCCCCCAGTGACACACTTCCTCCAGCAAGTCTGTACCACTTATGCCTCTCCCAATAGCATCAGAAGCAGGGGGCAGAGTGTTCAAATGCCTGAGCCTACGTGGGACAGTTTCCACTCAAACCACCAACCAGTCTGTCTCCTCTCTCTCTCTCTCTCTCTCTCTCTCTCTCTCTCTCTCTCTGATACTATACTTTTAGGTAAATTCTCCAACTTTAGCAAGCAGGCTGACAAGATGGCTGGGTGGATAAAGACCAGAGTTTGACTCCAGGAAGGTGGAAGGAGAGAACTGATTCCACAAAGCTACCTGCGGATCTCCCCATGCCGGCCTTGGCATACGAGACTCCACCCCCCACATCATGCACACACGTAACATAATAACAAATGTATAAAGTTGCTTTGTTTAATCTAGCTATTGGTATTTCTACATATATTTTATAATCAGTTAGTCAATTTCAAAAAAAAAAAAAGAAAAAAGAAAAAAGAAAAAAAGAAGAACCCCAAACACTGGAATTCTGGTTGGGGCCAAGTTGAGTCTGTTAATCTGTTTGGGAGAATCAGCAGCATGGCCATTTAGTCTTCCCATCCATGAAGATGGTATGCCGTGTTCTTCTCTTTGCCATTTAATCGCTTATGTGAACATCTTCGAGATTTCATCGTGCAGGTTTCAAACACTTCCTCCGTTTGCACTGACGTTTGGGGGCATTACAGATGATTTATCATGCTGTTTGTTCCCATTTCCCGTGGCTTGTCCCCTTTCCCCCCTCCTTCTCTTTCTCTTTTGATGATGTGACCTCTGCCTTCCTGGTCCTTCATGCCACCCACATTCAGACTCTGAGCAGACCCTGCTGCGTGTTGACGTTGTCGAGGTCTGACACAGAGGTCATCCGACGACGTCACATATGATTATCAAACAGCCAGACCATCTCCTAGCTCCCTCTCCTTCTCTTTCACGGTCTGAAGACTGTGTGAAGCCAGGAGGTGACGTGACAGGCTTTGACATCTTTTCAGCATTGCCACTTCCTGTCCTGTTTGCAGGTCACTAGTTCCCAAATGGAGATGTCTTGTGTAATCCCTCCATGACTGCCGTAGTCTCCTGGGCTGCGCCACAAACTACCATGAAGTGAGCGGCTGCAAGATCACACACATTACCACAACTCTGGAGGTCAAATGTCAACAGGGTCCTGCTGTCAGGGTAAGGAGAAATCCTTCCTCACTTCCTCCCACATCCTGGAGTGTTTAAGCATTTCAATCATTTTCTTTCTTCTCTTTTTCTGGTGATAATGTGGATTCAATCTATGACCCAAGACATGTTAAGCAAACACTTTTCCACTGAATTATAAACCCAGCCCCTTTCAGTTTTTATTTCCAGATGGGGGTCTCCAGAGTCTCACTGACTTACTCAAGCTGGCCTTGAACTCACTCTGTAGCTCCGGCTAACTTTGAACTTGTGACCTTCCTGCCTTAATCTCCCCTGTGGTTGGAATGACAGGCTTGTACGGTTCTACTCAGCTCCTCTTACGATAGATTACAGTCTGTCCAACATACAAAAATAGCACTTCAAGGAAGTACAGAGTTGTATTTATTTTATGTGTGTGTTTGTCTGCATGTATGTCTGTGCACTACGTGTGTGCAGTTCCTGCAGAGGCCAGAAGGGGGCGTTGGATGATTTCCCCTGCAACTGTAGTTATAGGTGATTGTGAGCTACCATGTGAGTACTGGAAATTGAACATAGGTCCTTCACAGAAACAACCAGTGCTCTTAACCACTGAGCCATCTCCATGTTCTGCCTCAGCACCCTTGGGACTTCAGACTGTGCTATGCTTTGTGTTGAAAGGATGTTCTGTGAACTCCAATCTCAGCCTAGAAGGTGTGTTGGCACCCACTTCTGTAGTTGGGACAAACGAAATATCTCCACACACACTGTCAAACATCCCCTGCTCCCATGCATCCCTGTGCACCCACCCCCACGTGGAGATGACTCGAAGAGTCACAAAGGGTAGGAGATCTTAATTTAAAAGTTATAAAACAGGGTCTCACGTAGCCCAGGCTAGCTTCAAAAGTGTAGCCCAGGATGACTGTGAATTCTGGATCCTCTGGTCTCCACCAGAGCTGGGATAGCAGGCATGTGCCACCAGGCCCTGCTTTGTGATACTTCCCTCATGGTGTGGTGGGGTTGTTCTCCTCGAAATTGCTAGCGCCTTGACGAGAAGCCAGGCTTGGCTTCCCTCAGGTCCTGCCTCTGTGCACCTGGGACCCATGGGTGGCCTCCTTTACCTGGAGAGGAAAGTCAGCTCTCCTCTTTAGATCAAGACAAGGCATCCGGGGAACAAAGCCGGCGCTCTGGCATGCCCTGCATGGAGCACTGCGCCCTTCACATCCTGGAAGTCTCTAACAGCCTGGCTGGTTCCACCCAGTTCCTTGAACTGGAAAAGGTGTGTGGTTTCAGAAGAAAGACTGAAATGCTGAGGCCAGCGTCATCTAGAAGAAATTTAAAAACCAGTGTGTGGGCTTTAAAAGGGAAGGGAGGATTGTGGAGGGACCTTCCAAAGCTTCCCGTATGCCCAGCAAGAAGTGTGCTTGCTCCTGGCGGGGGCTTCCCAGGGAAGAACCTGCAGCCAGTTAGAAGTGGGAGTGGAACGCTCTCTGAGTCACAGGCGGATGGGATGATGACCCTCCTCAGGGTCGGTAGAGCTTTCTGTCCGGGACCAACCTTGTCCCTCCCTGCCTACCTTCAGCTTGACTTTAAAGCTCTAGTGTGGCTGCTGCAAGGAGCCCCTGTGTTCCTGGACCCTGCTTTGGGGTCTGGGGTTTACCCTACGACACAAAGCACTCAGGTTGTAGGACAGATATTTGCTGAACCAGGAAGCTGTACTTCTAGTGTGTCTTTAAAGCTTCAGGTCTGTAATCCATGTCCTGGGAAGAGGAGAGAGGCAAACCCCTGGAGCTCAGTAGCTAGTCAGCCTAGCCTATTCAGTGAGTTCCAGGCCAGGGAGAGATCCCGTCTCAAAAAACCAAGGTGGAGAGTGGTTGAGGAACAGCATCAGACATTGTCCTCTGGCCTCTACTTACATGCATTACATGCACACATACCAACACACACACACACACACACACACACACACACACACACACACACACACACACACACGAAAAATTCAGAGCAAATAAAGATGACATAAAAGTAACAGTTTAAAATATTTGAACTAGTGGCTTTTAGCACATTCCATATGGTGCCAGAAGTACCTCAATTTCATTCAGAACATAAGCAAACTCCAAAAGGAAACCGTTTGCCTAGATTCATCATCCTGGTTCCCCTCTCTGTGGACCCTTGACAACCCCTCAACTGTGTCCTTAGCCTATGGATTTGCCGGTCCTAGAGTCGTGGTCCACGTGGGCTATGACCGCCTGCTGTCACTCAGTGTGACCTTTCCAGGCTTCTCCATGTCCTAGCATGGGCCAGCATTTCCTTCCTTTTCATGGAGGGATAATATTCCAGCCTGTGAACCGATCACATTTTCTTAATCCATTTGCTGATTGGTGGACACAGAGGGGGGTTGTTTCTACCTCTTGACTTCTGCAAATATTCATGTTTCTCAAGGCTAGGGAGAGTCTGTGGCCTCAGCATATTGCGCTAATGAATGATTAGCACAACAGTCTTTGAGAGCGCCCCCCCCCCCCACCTTTGTCTCCCTGTCGTGGGGAGGCCAGAGGTTGTCCTTGGATGTCTTCATCAATGACTCTCCACCTTAGGTAACACTCCCACCCGGAAAGCCTTAGCTTGCTCACACTTTGTGCTATTTTGGGCGAGATTCACAGCTTCCTAGAATTAGAAGAGAGATTTTCCTTTAGCTTTTATTTTTACTCTAAAGCGTCACATATTTATTATTGCACGTATGTGTGCATGTCCTGTGTGCATGCATGCAGGTTTATGTGTGCCATGACACCCATGTGGAGATCAGAGGATAATTTTGTGGGTCTCTCCTAACTTTACATGGGTTCTGGGTAGAACTGGGTCATCAGCCTTGCACAGAAAGTGGTCTGAGCCATGTTTTTTGACCACTGAGAAAAGCCCCGGGCTGCTCTCAAACTCATGATCCTCCTGCTTCTGCTTTGCAGGTTCTGGGAGTACAGGTGTCCACCACGCCCAGCTCGGATGCACCTTTGGAGGGCCAGCTTCTCATCCTGCCACATAGGGGCAGGCGCCTCCTACCTCTGCTTCTGTGCCAAGCCTACGAGGCAGCTGCTGCCTTTGCTGCCTGAGAGATGGGGAGCTTGAGATCATGGAATTTTCCTAGCTTCTCGGTTTTCCTCCTGCAGCTGGTACCTGCACCTGGACCTTCCCATGACCCCCAAAGAATATCTCTGGAGGAGACAGCAGGGTCACTGTCTCATTTATACAACACCAAGGAATCCACCCTGTTCCTCAGATACTTGGGCATTTTTATCTGCAAAATGAGAATCAAACCTTTCCCGACCCAGTTGGCTGAAATCGGGTCATTTCCGCACAAATTCTTGGAGTGTATTATGTGTTTTGCAGCAGCATGGGGTTATTTTTACCTAAAGTGGGTTTACTGGGATGTCTGTACATCAGCCATGACTTGGCTGAGCACTGTGAGTGAGATGCCAAATACTTCTAGAAGTCCTCGGGGGCTCAGAGCAAATGTTTACCGGAGATACAAAGGAGCTTCTGATGTGGGTGTATTTTACAATAGCCCCTGTCTGAGGAGTTATACCTGGGAACCAGGTCCAGAGGAGGACAGCAGGAGACGTGGAACAATTTCAGATTGAAAGGGAGTGAGGAGCATGGGTTTTTCTTTATGATGCTTGGTTCTTTGCAAGCTCCCAAGCATTCACTCTGTGTGTGTGTGTGTGTGTGTGTGTGTGTGTGTGTGTGTGTGTGTGTGCTCACAATTGCACCCTTCCCTGCTTTTGTCTGTACTTTCATTTCAATAATAGACAAAGAGTGGTTTGGAGAATATACACAGATAAGCAGTAAAATGACTCCAAGAAAAGAAAATCGACATCTTCATCAAAATTGATTTTTGACCGGACAGGTCTCTGCTCTGCAAACATCCTGTATTTATAGATCTAGATCAGGTGTGGAAAACAGGCTCACTCCAAGTGGAGCTCCCTCTGCTGCGCCATGGCAGACATCACTAATCAATCACTGTGACCCAGCACTTCAGACAGCCAGTACAGTCAATGAACTCTATCTATTGCCTCTGTGCTTGTTGATAAGCCTAGAACATAAATTTCACAGCATTAATTAACTCCCTTAATCTGAAAGACTTTGCCCCTGCTGTTTGTACCCAAGCAGAAGCAGCTCATTAGCCTTCTTAACAATGTCTGATGTTTTTGCAACATGGCAATACCAGCTACTAATTACACATTCTGCAGCAAGTTCTCTGCCCTGAGTTCTCACAAAAGTTAGTTTTTGAGGTAAATGATGCCCCTCAAATAATAAGCTGAGGAAATCCCTTCCAGGGTGCTCGTTCCTTCAGCTTATTATGGTGCTTGTTACAGCATTTAGTGTTGGAAGGATTGGGGACACCAAAGTTGTGATTAGCCTCATAAACAGACTTACAATGTCAGTGAGGCAGTCAAGGTGACCAGAAACACAACAATGTGTGTGTGTGTGTGTTTGTGTGTGTGTGTGTGTGTGTGCATATGCACATGTATGTGAAGGCCTAATGTTCATGTAGGAAATCCCCCTCAATCACACTTCTACTTTATTCCACTTCTAGGTCTCTCAATCAAACCCAGAGCTCACTGATGCAGCTGGTCTGGCTAACCAGTTTGCTCGGAGAATCCTATCTCTGGCTCCCAAGACGTCTAGCACAGGTGAGTCACCACATGGGATCGGAACTCTGGGCTG
>CABHPP010136393.1:27115-45988 GCA_902168425.1 Peromyscus attwateri | reverse complement strand
AGAGAGAGAGAGAGAGAGAGAGAGAGAGAGAGAGAGAGAGAGAGAGAACGTGATTGGGTTTTAAAGTTCTGGTCCCTTCACTATCCTCATGTCTTCCTCCCACCCCTTACAGCCTCTCCTCCCCACAAGTCCTTCTCTTACCTTCAAGTATTTTTGTGTTGTGTTGTGACCCACTGAGATCAGCTGGGGCCATCTGTGAGCCCATGATTGGAACATGGTGGGCTCATCAGTGGGTAGCCATCTGAACAGAATGTTTGTCCCCTCCGCTAGAATACCTGAGTCTCCCACAGTTCAGCAGTGAGGGCTGGGATCACACGGGCCTCTCCCTGAGCTATGACTTACAACAGTTGATCAGCAGACAGCCCAGTCTGTGCAGACCCATATCAGGCAGCCCTTGTGCTGTGACATCATCACTGCACTGGCTGTGTCATGCCCAAAGATGGCATTTCACAGCCCTTCTCCCCATCTCCTGATTCTTACACCCTTCCCCTCACCTCTTCTACTTACAGCCAACATCATCTTAACTCAAAGTGTTCCCACCAAAATCAGAAGCAGGACAAGGGTGTCTATTCTTTCCATTTCTATTCAGCATACCACTTGAAGTCCTAGCCAGTGCAATGAGACAAGAGAAGGAAATAAAGGGGATACAAATAGGAAAGTGTATGAGTTGCTTTGCTGTTGCTGTGAGAAAATACAATGACAAAAAGTAAGTTGTGGAAAAAAGAGTTCATTTGCACTTATGGTTCTAGAGGTAGCCCATAATTACCAGGGAGGCAGGCAACAGGTGGCCAGAGTAAGAAACGGAAACATCACATCTTCAATCACAAACATGAATCGGGGAAAGCAATCTAAAAGTGGGGTATGTTAGTCAAGGTTCTCTAAAATAACAGGAATGATAGAATGCATGTATAAAATAGAGGTATAAAATAGATATTTATAAAGGTATAAAATCCCGTCTCAATTCCTTCACATCGTCTACTTAAAGAGACCAACATACATTGCAGCCAGCTTTGGCTTAGATAGTTAAGTCCTTCGAAACTAAAGTTCCAGACACAGGACATGGGGCCACAGGATTTGGTATTTGCCTTTCTGGGTTTTTGTCTTATTTTGGTCTGATATTTCCTCACTATACTCATTCCTACTTTTTTGGAATTGTAATGTGTATCTGTCCCACTGTGCACTGGAAGTATACAATTTGCTTTTTGATTTTACAGGGAGCTAAAGTTAAGAGACTGACTTGGGTCAAAATGATAATAGCAATGTTTAAGAAAGCATAGACACCAAAACCTTCAGAGAATGACTTTTATGTTGAGATTTGGGGATGGTTTCCCCAAGGAGGATAGAGCACCTTATGATCTAAAGCAGCATCTTCAAAAATGCTACAGCTTTTAAGGAAGGAGAAGGATCAATGACTGTTGATGGGTGTGTGAGTGAGAAAACAGCCATACTTGATGCCGGGAATAAAAACTTCCAAGGAAGCTGGGCGGTGGTGGCGCATGCCTTTAATCCAAGTACTCGGGAGGCAGAGGCAGGCAGATCTCTGTGAGTCTGAGGCCTGCCTGGGCTACAGAGTCAGTTCCAGGAAAGGTGCAAAGCTACACAGAGAAACCCTGTCTTGAAAAACAAAACAAAACAAAACAAAAACAAAAACAAACAAAAAAACTTCCAAGGAAAACAAGGTTCTTGTGGATCAAGAAAGTGAGAACATTAGGAAAGAGATGAAGCATTAAGCTATCCTTCTAGGGTCTGTTTTTAAAGAATGGGGTGGGGGGTTTAGGAGTGTCACATTGGTTCAAACTGGGGAGGTGTAAGGCTGCTTGAAGTAAAGACCCAGGTGAAGAGTGAGAACCAGAAAATTTTGGATTTCTTGGCCTAGTAAATTAATTCTCAGTATTTCTTAGAAAGCATGTGGCATGAGATTCTAGAATTCAGGTCTCATTAGGCATACAGAAATTGCTGTGGGTCACTACATCAGTTACTCCATGATTGTGTCCAATTGTATATGCGTGGTACTATAAGGAGGCATTAGTCAATTTCATGGAAGGGAAACAATGAAACTCAAATAATTCAGATGTTGGCAAAGAATACAATATAGAAGGACCTAGATTTAGGCTCAGGTTTGTGTCCTCTGGAAGTTCTGTTGGTAACTTTCCCTTCACCTAAGATTTCATTCTCCCTGCAGGATAACTTACAGTTTGGGGTGGTGGTGGTTAACTCCTTATTAGTCCATTGACAGAGGGACTGACATTTTTTGGTAGCTTTGTCATATAAATACAGAATAAATGATCATTGCAATTTTTATTTATTTCACTATTATTATTACAAATGACACTATTATCCTATACAGTTATTAGACTTTCTAACAACAGTTAAAATGCTCGTGGCTTCTCCCCAATGAAGCAGTAAAGGCACCGAGCACAGGTTCAACATCTTTTAACATTCTTATTTGGACTGGAAAGAAGAATACGGACTCGACCTATGGAAAGGTCAGGAGGTAAAAAGTCTAACATTTGCAGATTTTTGACTCTCTAATTCAGGATTATGAACTAAGAGGGCAGAGGTCTTTGTTCCCGCCCACCAGCAGATGACCTGGCACCCAGCCTGTCCTTCCTTCTTTAGATGCCCTTTCAACTGTGGTGCTTATTTTATGTATTTTTAGCACAATTGTAAATTTATTTTTCTAAGTGTGGTAAACTCTCTGTTTGTGTCCAAAAAAACATATTTATTTGCCCTCTCTTTTAACTCAGAGGCTAAGCTTTGGGAAATAGTATTCCTTTGACTCTTAGTTCTTAACATGGCTAACATAAAGTTTGTTTTTTAAACATATCTCTCTTTGTCTCTCACCAATTTTATGATTTTTTTCCTATGTGGATTTTCTCAGTTTTTCTGATTTAAAAAAATCGTTGAACTTGTATGATCTAGTAGTTCTGGCTTTTCATCAGTTATGTTAACACATGAAAACATGATGGGAGTTAAGTTGTGTCTACAGAAGGGTACATCTTTCCACTTGGCCTTCGAGAGTGTGACTGATTTGCTTTAATAGCATTCTGGCTACATCAGTTTGGAAACAAGGAAAAAGAAGAAACATTGGCTACGTCAAGCTCATCAATGAGACGTTCTAGCAAACCAAGGCATAGACACTCATGAGCATTTACCATGTAGCTCTCCAGTTGAGGGGTAAAGAAGGTTAGGTGTACAATAGCTTTTGTGTGAATTTATTCACTCATTTAGTGACAGTTAGTGAAGTATTTTCTGAGTAACCAGGCAATGAAACAGGTTTTTGAAATTTGGATGTGATTAATATTTATACCCCAGTTTTGAACAGAGTCTGAATCAAGTTACTCAGTATTTGTCATCTACTAAAGACAACATGGTTTTCCAATGCTAAGTACCATTTGGTACATTTTAGGGCATCCCTGCATCAAACACACATCTCTCTGTGTGCTACTCAGCGTTACTGACGGTACCAAGGGGTTGGCTTTAAATTACCCGTCTGACTCATGAGGCTGCTTTATCCAAGGAAGCGAACCTCCACGTGGGGTAGTGAAAACACCACTGAATGAACGCCTCTTCGTGCCTTCCCAAGGGGTGACCTCCTTAATGAGTGCTCACTGGCCCCTACAGTTTCTCTGTGGACCAGCCTCGAGAAAAATCTGAAATTTTAGATGTTTTCACTAATGAATGTGAAAACTAATGAGGTTTTCATTGTTTTAATTCTGTGTCTAGGGAATAAGCTAGGTGGCTATAAAGAGAACAGGATCAAATTTGAATTTTTTAAAAATGATGTGTTCTTTTGTAGACTAATGCAAAAATTTCAACTTTGAACGTGTTTGCAATGAGGGGGGAACGTGTTGGGAAACTTCATAAAGCAAATATGCATTAGCCTCAGCACTATGTTTTTCTAATCTAATAAAAATACATGGTAAATGACTTTTCCTCAGAAGGAAGCCGGTATGAATGCAAACCACAGTTCAAGCCAGAAAAGATAGTATATCAGAATTCGCTCTGAGATCTGTCAATAAAGATTACTACAGCTTCTGAGTTGGGTGGTGAACTAGACTCTGCTCCCCTGTGATGCCGTGGATGAGGGAGGTGGAATAACAAAGAATGGAGTATTCTGGAGAAAGAATGAGTGGAAGAACATCATAAATCACAGAGCAGGGAAAAGACAGCCAAAAGTGCAGAGAAACAGCAAGCTGACCCAGCCAAGAGCAAGCAGCCTGTGGATCCTCATTTAAAGGTAATGCAGGCAGCCTTGGTGAAGAGACTATTGGTCCTCCTCAAGAAAAAGCCCACAGATCTCACAGGCTTTAACTCCAGTTAATTTTGGGGTTTGGTGAGCTAGCAACTTCTCTGGCTCCTTGTGCCAGCAATGGAGAGGTGGTCCATTCTGTCCATCTCATTACTTGAAGGTCTGTAGCAGGGTACCAGACTTTCCCTGGGACAGTATGAGCAGGCCAGATATCACCAGCAGCAAACATATTCTACCCAAGTCCAGCTTAGCACATCAGTGAATTGGGGTGGGTGGTTACTTACAGGAGCAGGAATAAAAAGTTGCTTCGGGAACATGGGTGACCCAAAAGGCAGCTGCATCATCAAAAAGTTCACCCCATCACAAACAAGGACAAACAAAAGCCACAGCCTTGGCACTCCTTGCAGAACTTGCTGGCAGCTAGGACGGCCAGAGAGTATCCTACCCTACTAACTGTTAGTATTTATATAACCTTGGAGAGAGGCCTTGTGAATCTTGTAAGTTTCAGGAACTTCTTGAGCCTTGTAAATTTCCTTTTCTTCCTGAATTCTAGGAACTTTCCTTCTCCCTCCAGGAGGGAATGTTTCAATTCAGAATAGCTTCACAGTGGAGGGAACCTATTGTTCAAAGCTGATCAACTTTGGAGTACAGAACAATGAACTGGAGGGAGACCGAAGTTAATCTGCCAAAGCCTCAGGGTAAGAAAGAGCCACAGGGCAGCAGTGTTGAACAGAGGAGGGCTAGAATCTAACAACCCAAAAAGCTCAGGGGGCAAGAATCTCAGTTCAAACAGTGAAGCACATGCTTCGATGATGATGATTCATCTTGCTTTATTTACTGAAAATACCTGTGGAGTTCCAGGGCTCCAGGCCTGAGGTCAGCAGATAGATCAACTGCTGGGGTCACTTATCTTCATAGAGGTTCACCGCCATAGAGACTGAGACATCTGATGTTCCAGTGACTACTTGACATCATAGTCTTACCCTTCAAGAAGCATCTTTAATGCTTAGTGGGTTCTGCAAGTACAGACACAGGTCTGTGTACACAGATCTCAGTTCTACGTTTGCTTCCACTCCCAACACACTTGCCAGACAAACCCTGGCTAGTGTCCCAGGACATAGACATGGGCATGGGAGAGACGCGGTTCCCAAGAGTGGTAGGACATGTTTGCCCACACTTTTGTCAGGCTGCAATGCTAGTCAGCAGAGGCTCCTAGTTTGCCAAGAAGGAAGGTACAGAAGTGAAGACAGCTTTGGTGGACATCCAGCCTTGGTCAGCAGAAGAGCTGGGTAGTGGGAAGGATGGAAGCCTCTAAACTGACTGACAGGAAGGCCACGTGGAAGACTTCCGCTGCAGATGCTAAGATGGCGGTTCCGGACCTTCACTTTGTCTTTCCCCAGTTCTTGGGTTCCCCTCCTCTTTACAATACCGTTAGTCGTATTTTTGACTTCATCCTGATGTGGTGATTTCTGGGAAACTGAGTCATTGAGCCTTTTCAGTTGGAGAAAGGAAAGTTTATCACACCAGCGGGGCTGCGGGGCTGCGCTGCCCCCGCATCCCCGTCACGTGATGTCAGCCTCAGGCCTCGGGCTCAGCAGCCTTTTATTAGTGGGAGAGTGGACACAAGCAAACAGAAAGCACAGGTACCAAAGTGTGTACACGGCAATACATGACGGAGGCCGGCAGGGTTAAATTGCACAACCCACCTCCTCAGCGCCGCGTGTTCCTGGGGACGTGACACGCGGGCCGGGCAGCTGAGCCATCCCAGTGCTGGGGAGTTTCCTTAACATGAGGCAGTTTGGGGAATTTCCACCAGTCCCAAAAAATTTTTAAAAAGTATTTTTTAATTTGTATTTACTTCTTAGATGTGTTTAATATTATTTATGAATTTTTCACTATTGGACAATCTTTTAAAATAATTTCTTCCCTGTAGTCTGCCAAAAGAAGAATGAAATTATATCCTCATTTGGAGCAACATGGATGGAAGGGTTAAATGACGTAATACAGACTCAAAAAAAAAAAAAAAACCAATTTTTAAAATTTTTCTCTCATATGTGCAATCTAGGCTTAACTGTGTGCTTATAAGTGTGTGTGTGTGTGTATGTGTGTGTGTGTGTGTGTGTGCACGCGCGTGATACAAGTTCAAGGATATGATGAGGGGAGACGTAGTCTAATGAGAGGAAGGAAGGGGAGTAAGAGAGGGTGACGGGAGAAAGAAGGAGAAAATGTCAGCTGAAGCATCAAGGCCAGAATTCTGTGGAGTAAAATATTACGTCCATAAACTAGTTCATATGAGGTGTGTTTGGTATCAAGCCTCAGAAAAGATGTGTTTGCTTGATGACTTTTTCTGCCCCCTACCCAACCTTTAACATTATAAAAGCTTTTGGGATTTATTTTATTTCACAGTGATCATGCTATAAATCTCCATCATTCTCAACTGTTACAAGGTGAGGATGTGAATAGAAGACAGGGAACTGTGTACTACAGTTCTAAGAGATGAGCTGCCTCAGCCACAAAAACACCACCAAGACCTCACTTGTCCCGGACCACGGTGAGCACAGGAGGCTACAACCTGCAGTGCCTCAGGCCACCCTCTGGCGTCTCCTGGGAAGCTGTGCCTTGCTTGCTCTCCTGGCCCTTCCCTGAGCTTGTGTGCCCACAGCAAAGCAAATCAGACTGCATGGCAAACAGCTCTGACATTTTGCACTCAGTCACAACATTTAAGTGAAAGGTGTCTTATTCAAAATTCTGCTACTATTAATTTCAAACATATGTATATATCCTCAAACAAGTGAGGTCTTGGTGGTGTTTTTGTGGCTGAGGCAACTCATCTCTTAGAACTGTAGTACACAGTTCCCTGTCTTCTATTCACATCCTCACCTTGTAACAGTTGAGAATGATGGAGATTTATAGCATGATCGCTGTGAAATAAAATAAATATGAGAAAGAAAAAACAAACAATTGGCAAAGCAAGTATCTGTACAAAGTATTCAAAAGTCAAACTCCAAAAAAAGAACATTTTCCTAAAATTTTCCCATTGTTTTTAAAATACATATACTCACCATGTGTATTCCAACTCTGGTCTAGTTGAACAGTTTTCAAATTAAGAAATTATCTATTACGTAGAAACAAACTTCTACCTAAAATGTTTCAGCTATATTGGGATGTAATTATCATCAAAATTCTCACATTTAATCTTCCACTGGGTTAACTCTGGTGAGAAAAAAAGCCCAAACTTCTTGGCTTAGAATTTAAATATAATTCATAGATCATCTAGGCTGACTTGTACATTAAGAGCCCATAACACTCCACACCTTTTAGAAAATCTTCCACTCTTGTCTTTAGGACATGAAGGGAGGAGATTAGGAGGGTGAAAAAGTTTTGTTCTCATGATCCCTCTGGCTTTGAGATTTTGCTTCCAAATTAGACAAATTTTCTTATCATTCCCCCAGAGGGACGTTGTTGCACAGGGTGTCGTCCTAAACTTGGAATATGTTATTTCAAATATGTCTTTCTTTTCTCAGCAAGTGGGAAGATAGACAGGCATAGAGAAAGAGGCAAATCGGAATAAAACACACTGTTAGACAGTGCTGTGGTTTTCTCTAAAGGGCTGGGTCTCCAGGGTGGCACTACTGAGATATGCTGTAGACTTCTGGGAGGTGAAGCCTAGAGGGAGGTGCACAGTCACTGAGGTGTGTGCTGGGAGGTCCTCAGTCACTGAGGTGTGTGCTGGGGGGGGGTCCTGGGGTCACTGAGGTGTGTGCTGGGAGGTCCTCAGTCACTGAGGTGTGAGCTGGGAGGTCCTCAGTCACTGAGGTGTGCTGTTGGGAGGTGCCTAGGTCACTGAGGTGTGTGCTGGGAGGTCCTGAGGTCACTGAGGTGTGCTGGGAGGTCATGGGGTCACTGAGGTGTGCTGCAGGCAGAAGTTGTTAGTAACTGGCTCATGCTCTTCCTCCTTGCTTTACACCTTCAGTACCTAATTCAGGCCTTCAGAGAATACTGAATTCACTATTCAGGGTGTGAATTTGACTTGGAATGACAATATTTTAAATCATTGTGTTGTCATATTCTGAGCAGTGCAACACAGCAGATGTGGCTTCCTGTAGGGATGTACAAGCAAGAGGAGTGTTCCCCTGCAGGATCTTCCAGAACTGCCTGTCTCTCGGCTATGGCCCTTGCTTCTGGGTGCTCAAGGTGTCAGCACCCCTTCTGACACCTGCCTGCTCAGCTCTGCTACTTAATTTTGCATTTCTTTCTCTGGTTATAACTAGTAATGCTCTTGTGATCCCTAAGACCGCAGACTCATCCGTTACTCACTTGTATGTAACTGACTGGTAATCAATTCCCATCATGTTAGTCTCCAGCCTTGCTCATCCTCTGTATGACATTCCGTTGGACACACTGCTCTGCCTGAGCCTTTCTATTCTGAGGTAATATAGTGATAGACCTTACTCTATAAATGAAAACACAGACGGGAGCATCTTTAGGCACATACACATTTCTCCCTCCCTGTTGCTGTCCTTTAGAGATTCATGCCAATCTTCAAGAATCATAGATTCTTTTCATGCCAATCATTGCCTTGCTACAGGCACTAGGACCCCTGGTGTCTATATGAAGGTGGGCTGGCTTCTTTACCCATATGCTACATTAGCCTTGAAACAGTCAGATAGGCAGAGTTACTCAAATAGGAAACAGGTTGGGGACCTTACTGACATCAGTACCGTCTCTCAAAACCAATCACTGTCTCGTCATTGCTATTGCGCTTTGCTATTCCCTTCCATCCCATCTTCCTTCTGTGATTTTAGAAGCATTCTTCTTACTCTCTGGAGCAAGCTCCTCCGATTCCTCGCTCCTATCTGTCCTGTACACTTAGGGGCAGCCTGTGTCTGCGCATGTGCACTGCACCCTATGGGTCTTGATTCCCAGCTGTAGTTAACAGCTATCTAACAAGAGATGGAGTAGCATAAAGGCATTCTGAGTACAAGAACTAAAATTAAATCAAGCTAAACAGAGAAGAGATGTCAAATAAAAAGCTGCCGTTATAACAAGGAAATGAAGGTGCATTAGTTTCTGTAATGCTAAAAACAGCTGACTGGGGGCTATCAAATTTTCTTGGTCTTTTATATTATATCCGTCATGCTAAGAGGAGATGTAAAATGTGTAGTTTTATGATCATATTTTTATAGATGGGAAAGATTATTGCAAGGTAATCTAGAAACCCTCTGCTCAAACCATTGTCCCATTATTAAGAAGATTTTTCATGTTGCATCCCAGGAAGGCAGCCATAGAATTGTCAAGGATCTCATTTCTTTTCCTGTGGGCTATTTCTATACGTGTTGAAACTCAAGTACCAGCAACACCATTTACTCTCTCCTCTACCCTGGACATGTAAACATTTTATGCTCATTTTGTATTCAGACACCATGACAGATACTTGACAAGTTGAAAGAAGGAAATGATTTTTAAATAACTTATTGAAACCCAGTTTGGAGGGAAAAAATGTAGCATTCAGATAGGTAGTTAGTATATGAATTGCATATATTAACAGATAGCAGAGGTAATATGGTTATTTAAAATTAGATGCTGTGAAAGCATAGCATCAGAGGTGTTCCATATAACACCCACTGCACATAACTCTCTAGAAATGAAACAAAGCCGTAGACTACTTAGGACGATGAGCATGGTAGACTGTGTCTATGCAGGCTTATCAAGTGAATAACAGACTGCACTATCCCAGTGCAAAATATGTAGTTGAGACTTTCCCATCAAAATAAACAGACAAGAAAGATAAGGGAATAATTATAAAAAGTCGTTTGTAATTTACAGAAAGAAAAAATAGAAAAATGAAAAACAGTTTTAGTAGTAGTAAGATGTTATATGAAAAAACAAAAAGGAGAAATTAATAAAACCTCTAGGAAATAATAAACTGAGGGGTAGGGATAGAGCTCCGTGGTAAAGCACTTGTCCAGCAAGCCAAAGACTCAGAGTTGGACCCCCAGCACTGGAAAAAATATAACAATACAATCAATGATAGCATCAAAGTTAGTTAGGACACTAATCTTTAGACACTCACCATTGAACATTTACAGTATGATATAATCTATGTTTATTCACATATAAATAACTTTCCAGGCACGGAGTTGACACTTGCACACTGTACGGGCACACACATGTAACACTCACATTGCAACACCTCACTTCCGAAGTTTCTAAGAACAAACTACGCACCAGATAATTTATTTGATGAAAGCACCAGTGGTACTTCCACAGGGAGAGGAGAACCACAGCTCTTTGGAGGCACATTTAAAAACAAAGAAAAAAAAAAGCAGTTTGAAAAAGTACATTCAAAGTTACAGATTTTTTAAATCCACTGTTCCATTTCACTACTGGAGTAATTCTGTGTATCCTCTCCAGAGCACACTTTTGAGTCCTGAACTCCAGAAGCAAACTCACTTGTGTATTCTAAAAACTAGCATTACAAGATATATGAACACTCATAGCAAATATTCATACTGCATCATATAAAGTATTTTCCATTTTTATTGAGCTTGTCACATTTGGCTTCATCGTTAGCCTTTGTGACAGAGGGCTGTGCAAAGAGCTGGTTCTGTGTAACTGATCACGCTGCTGGGTGTTCCTGAGTGGACTGACGGAAACAGGACATGAGGAGGCAATTCCTGTCCAAATTATACGATCATTCCAGACGGGACGACAATTATAGAATCATGTTTTGAGTAAGTAGGGAGAGTTTAAGAAAAACCCCAAATGCATGCCTATGATGACTAGAACCCAATCCCCTCCAAGTGCCAGCATGGACGGCTTCCGGCTTCCTAGTGTAACAATACATTGGGAAGTTGCTCCCTGTGCTGTTCTCTGCAATCACAATCCTTCAAATGGAGGCTGACAAAAAGCAAATGAATAAAAACATTTCCCTAATGTTGGAAGATGCAGACCATGACGGGACGGGAAATAATATTTGTTTTATTTCCAGTCAGTGGAGGGACATTTCTCCTTTGGCTCCACCACTAGAGAGACCATCCAGAACTTTCTGACGTGAAGCCCACTGTCATCTCCCCACCGTGACAGCCCTGCATGTGCACATTGTTTTGCATTTAAATATATATTGCTTTTAAATTTTAAATGGCGATATGAGTGAGAAGCCTTGGCAGCAAAGAAATTAGATTGGGAAGTCAAGTGAGGAGACAAGAGCAGGCAAATGTATTAAAATAGGTCTCTCATTTGCTGTGCCTCAAACACCCACCTGGAATCCAGAGCGAATCTACAGATGGCTGAGACTCCCATTTGATGCTTTCTTGAATGCCAACACCTTTTGAAGGGCTAAAGCTAGGGGGGTTTTCAAAATAGACAGTTGGAGGCAAAGAGTATTCATCAGGAGACAAACTTCCCTAAGACCATGTTCCAGAAGGAGAGCCAGAGAAGGAAATGAAAAGAACACAACACCGAAGGTCTCTGCCAAACCACATTCTTTGCCACACAGTAAGAAAGGTCAATCTAATTTATTACTGTAAAGGTGGGTAGAAAGGTAAAGTCCTATCTCCTGTGCACAGCTGACTGGTGTAGAATCCAGTATGAATGCTTCATCTAGAAGAATGCAGATGTACTGGGTTCTTTCAATGATGTGTGTGCGCATGCACATGCATTGTCTTTGGAAAATGGTATCTGGACTTAAAAAGATGAAAAGGAAGTAAGCTGACTGAAAGACTTGAGAATAGAGCAGACTGGGAAAATACGAGTGACATGGCCATATTTTGCCAAAGAAGTGATACTGAGTGGGTTGGGAAATGAAAACATTACCTAAATAATTATACACCGAGTCCAAACACGGGGTCAAGCCAGGCTCTCCAGGACCTAGCTCACTCACTGAAGTCAGATGTCTGCACTGAGCACCCTACATGCATTGGAAGACACAATTTGGTCTTAAAGTGCTAGTAGGTGAGAAAACATATTTATTTTGGGTAGAAATCCTGTGACAAGTGACTTGAGAGGAAAACTCACTTTTGAAGTAGAACCTTTTTTTCCGCCGTGAGGAAAAACAGATGCAAAAACAGCTTTTCTGGTGAGGTAATGAGGCCAGTGGAAGGAGCACTTAATTTTAGATGAAATAGGTCAGTGAGAAATGCTGTTGATTCAGTCAGGACACAGTGCAAAATACCCAGTGATGCTGTCCCACTAAACCACCCCCAGGGTGACAAAATTCATCATCATAAGATCACCCCAACCTTCTCAATTTTCCTCACTTAGGAAACATTTACATGACCATTGTCTTTAAAAAGCATAGTTATCAAGAACGAATCAAAAATGTATTCCTTTGTTGAATAAATCTCAAGACACTAGTGTGCAAACCAGTCCTTTGAGTTGGAGAGAAAAACTTCTGGAAGCCAAAGGTATACTGAGTAGACTGACAGTCTGTTTGGCTTATTGTTATTGGCGCTGGACCCTTGGGAGGGGGTAAGAATTCCAGATCAACGCCCACCCCCAAAGCTCATTTCCATTGGAATACCTGGAGAATAGTCCTCAGTCATCTTCATTTCACATTTCCCCTAGTTTATGAGATAAGAAAATTCCCAGTAGGTCTGAGCAGACCTGCTGACTAAAGATTCCAAGCTCGCCCTACCAATCAGAGAAGAAACATATTGCTGAATTCATTGACATTTTCATTCTGTGCATTTAGCAGGCAATATCCTCTCCAAATTGGTATGATAGAATCTATTCCTTCTACCATGTATAATGGTAAGGCAGTATATTTCTTTCTTTTTTTTCCTAATGCACAGGAATGTGAAAAATAACTACCAAGAATGAATTATTTGAGTTTAACACACAAGCTGTTGCTGGTCACTAAAACCCATTTGTGACTTGTCAAGGAAACGTGTGAAATCACAGAATCATTTTCCCCATTGTAGCTGCCCGCTGGTGTGCGCAGAAACTAGACATTTCTGATTGGATGTTTGGAAGAGAAGGACCTCTCCAGGAAACCCCTTTAAGCACTCAAAAAAACCCCAAATAACAAATGCGAAAGCTATAGCACTTCTCTTCTGCATCAGTTCGTTCGCTCTTTGATCAACATCTGTAACTTTCAGACTCTGCAGCAGTGACTCAAGATGTGGGGAGACTGGAGGCACAGCAACTTTGCTCAAGCTTGTTGAGGTCGTTTAAGCCAGGCTCAGGAAAGGAGGTACAAACACAGCCCCCCTCCCCTCCACACACACACATATCTCTCCTGAAACACAATGAGCTCAATGTTTACAGACTCATATATTTTGAAATGTATATTAAATAAGAAGTCGGCCTACCTCACCTGGACCTAATGGCTCATCAATCTACCAGTGGCCACTCTGCCAGGCTCATAGCCAGGCTCCCTTCCTTCCTGGCTACACTTGTTTTTAGACCCTATGACTGAAAATGATTGTGTCTTACATACTGGCTTCACAGGGATTCATGTTATCTGACTCAGCAATGCTCTGCTCATCTCTTGGGTACTCTGACAGTACTACAGACAACTGAGTCAGGATCAGCAAAGGCCAGAGCCTACTGACTCTGATCCAGAGCCATGTAAGAGTGAGTCTTAAGCAATTCCCCTAAGGACTACACCAAATCCTTCTCTTCTCGTATTTCCAGGCCCAGCCAGTGCTTCCAACAATATCTACTGTTGTCCTTTACCCAAAGGACACCCAATACTTCTCACAAGGGTAAATGGAATGAAAGAAGGATAACTGAATAATAGAGATTTGGCAAACATTAGTCAACACATTGGAGGTTCAGATACTGGTGATCTTAATAAGCAGCTATTATTAAACAACTTACAAACGTGCTTTGTTTTTATCCTAAAATGTTGACTCAAACGGTATTTAAAAAAATAATTAGTTATCAACTTTTATATATTTGAGAGATTTCACATATAATTTATATTTCCTCCTTTTCTTGCAGGAAAAGTGTAAGGATTTTGTAATGTCTAATTTGCGTATCAGCATACATAACCTTGGCTGGTGCTTCGACGCCCCAAACTGAAGTCAAACTGAATTTAACGTAATTGCTTTGGGCAAAAAAACAGTAGAAAAGGAGTCATCAGCCCTTTCTGTCATTTTTTCACATAATTTCGTCTGCCCTGGTCTGGTATTGGGAGCTGCTGAGGAAGTGGATGCCACTGTCCATAGTGAAGATCAATGGGATCACACAAAGTGGTGTCTACTGCTGTGGTTTAGAGTATCCTTCACAGGCCCCTGTGTGAAAGAATCAGATCCCATCCCATGGGGTGGGGCCTAGTGAGGGGGGGTCTTCTGGTCTTACGGAGGGTCTCTAGTACATATGAAGAAGTGAAATGATACTACTTGGAGAAAAATATTTAATTATATTTTTATAAGAAATTATGGGGAAAAAAATCACCATTTTCTAGGATATGTTGTAGAGAGTAGATGAAGGCCTGAGTGACCATGTATTATTTACACGAGTACAGTCATGTCAAGGACCCCAATGCCTCAGACTGGTGAGAATGGCAAAGCCTTCCCCTGGCCATGTGCAGATGTTGGCAGTGTGTCTGAAGGACTATACCTAAGCTTCCTCTTCCCAATACTGATAGCCAGAGACTGCTCCCCTATGAAGACCTCTTCTGGAGATTAGCTAAACCTGCTTCCTCAATTCAGCTGTATGCAATGAGCCTGCCTCCTCCATTATGATGTAGAAAATTAATGTCTGAGTTTCTGGACTGCTACTGGTGCATCTCCATCAGAGCTCATGGCCCACAGGATCTCAGCTTTTCTGTAAGTGTGTCTGTGTGTCTGTCCTTTCTGCATTCCCTCATCATCCCGGTCAGCTGTCCAGGATCAAGCCGTGTAGGTTGTGGCAATATATAAGTATGACTAATGGTACTCTGGAATTTTACAAAGGATTTCACTTATAAATAAGTCATCAGAAAGTATTTACCTGCTAACCACAAAAATCCCAGGCACACATAGTAAAATATCCTTATGAGGACTCCCAAATCAGATACTTACCATTTCAGCTATACATATGGCACTGGATGAATCTTCCTATAAGATGAGAGCTTGCAATAGTCAACATCCTAGCAGGAAGGAGGTGGCACACTTGGTTTGGGTCATTCAATGAGTTTAACAAAAGACAAACTTATTGTTCAAGTCTTAAATGGTCTTAAAATAAAAACCCAGAGCTAGATGTTGGGGTGAAAGCTGAAAGATCAGAGAAGCAGGGCAAGCTACAGCCAACCTCACTTCACCAACTTTAGCAGAAATCTTTAAAGTTCTTATTAATAAAACAAACCTGAGGCCAGTTATTGGGGTGAACACTGGAAGGTCAGAGAGACAGAATAAGCCACAGCTACCTCACCTCGCCGGATCCTCAGCTGGTCTTGTTTCCTCAGACTGGAGGCCTCTGAGTCCTCATCCAGAATGACTCTCAGCTGAACTGTGCTGCTAGAAGCCTGAAAGCTTCTCCAAGCCAAATGCCTAATCAGTCAAAAGCCTCTAGTTTCTGGTCCTCACACCTTATATACCTTTCTGCTTTCTACCACCACTCCCTGGGATTGAAGGCTTGCTTTCTGGGTTTAAAGGCGTGAGTCACCATACTTGGCTGTATCCTTGAACACATGGATTTCTGCCTCTGGAATGCTAGAATTGAAGGCGTGTGCTACCACTGCCTAACCTCTGTTTAATATTGTGGCTGTTCCGTCTCTGACCCCAGATAAGTTTATTAGCATGCACAATATTTGGGGGAATACAATACCACAACCAACCTCTCAGCTGATCCTGTTTCCTCAGACTGAAAGCCTCCAAGTCCTCGCCAGAAAGGTCTCAGCTGAACTGCTTTAGTTCCTGTTTCCTTATATACCCTTTTCCACCCTGCCATCACTTACTGGGATTAAAGGCTTGTGTGCTTCCCAGTACTGGGATTAAAGGTGTGTTCCATCATGGCCTGGCTCTGTTTCCAGTGTGATCTTGAATTCACAGAGATCCAGATGGATCTCTGCCTCTTGAGTGATAGGATTAAGGGTGTATGCCACCACTGCCTGGCCTCTATGTCTAATCTAGTGGCTGGCTCTGTCCTCTGATTCTCAGGCAAGCTTTATTAGGGTACACAATATATCACCACGCAAGTTTTCAAAGATGTAAGAGGCACTTACATGCCAAGGCCTGAAAGACGGTGGGGGGTGGGAGGAGCACTTAGTAAAAGAGAAAGTTGGGGGGGTTGGGGAGGGAGAGAGCAAGAGAGAACAAGCTGGACTCCAGAGACTGTGGAGTTTGAGTCCATGTCCATCCCCAAAAGTCCTAAGCAGTACGAATAGAGCAACAACTCCCTTGAGGTCTTTTCTTCTTTTGGTTTTCTGGCTAATTCCCCAGAGGAAGCAAGAAGACAAGGTGATGTCCACACAGCCAGCCTCCTAGTGTGTGCAGCAAAAATGAACAACAACTAAACCAAAGGAGAAATGGGAGGAGCTAAGAAAAACTGCCCATCAAATAGTTTTCCAATGACCTCAGTGTTTTCAAAGACGTCTTCACTTCCATGTTGATTGCAACACTGTTCACAACAGCCAAGATACAAGAATCAAACCACACAAGTGAGCAAAGAAAACGTGGTACATATATGCAATATATTTATTATTCAGGCATCAAAAGGGCAAAATCATGTCATCTGGGGCAACTTGGATAAGCCAGAAGGACATAACATTAAGTGAAATAAGCCAGACACAGAAGACAAACAACAAACTATCTCACTCTTTGTGGAAGCAAGGAAGGTGTGGGAGAGAGGGATAAGAATGGCCTGAGATGGATAGAAAGCTCTAGTAGGAAAATGTACTAGTATTCTATGGTATGACCTAGTGACTAGAGTTTTATATATATTGCCTATTTCGAAGTAGCTAGAAAAGAAGATTTTGAATGTTTTCACCAAAAATAAATGAAAAGGGCAAAGAGATAAGATGTGTAACTCCAGGAGCTTTGGTGAAAAACACAGGAAGACGCTCAATGTGGGGGAAGGTGACTTCATTACCACTGTCAATCAATCTTCCTTTTGCCAAAGTTGGTGATCCTTTACCTTGCACAACATCATAGGTTTCACTAGAACCAGAGCAAGCTTCAGTTTTTTGATGTTGAAGAGCAGCTGTCCACACCAAGATTTGATTCAAGTGCAGAGCATTGTTATTGAGAACATAGGTCAAATGACTTCATCCTCTGGTGCTGCTGCCTACTTCACATGGCCCTTATGTCCTTTGTCGTGGCACTGCAGCTTGCAAGACAGAACCAGACACTGCCAAGCTGGAATGCTTGAGTGGATAATGGGGTCCCTTCCCTCCAGACCTGGTCTTTAAGCTACTGTCAATGCTTGAGTTCAATTCTTGGGAATGTAAGTCCTATGGAGGAGAGGGTAGGTTTGCCAGGAACACTGCTTTTTCTCCATCACAAGAGAAATACTCAGTAAACACTTGTTGACAACATAACACAAATACTATATACACACTATTTGTTATAATATATATATATATAATATTATTTTACACATACTCTACTGTAATTACTATCACTAGAACCTAGCTTACAAATTTTCAACTGTATTTTCAAAATAATTAACTAATAACGTGAAAGTGACAAATAGCCAAAGGACATTTAGAATTATGTACTTCCAGAATAGCTGGCTTTTACTGTTAGTGTAAGTTTTTTCTCCTTGAAGTCATTAATGTTACCTCATCTTCACAGCTAGGCCAATACAGTTTCCATGGTAACATCTTGGAGATGGCATGAAGAGTCATTTGGTCCAGGGAACAGCAAGTAGAGGAGGAAGAGGCCGGCATGCCTGTCATCTACCTGTGCGCCCTCTCTCAGCTGAGCACTTCACACACCGAGCTGCCTGTTAGGAAACAGTCTCTCCAGACCCCTTGCTCTTTCAGGTCCATGCTCAGACAGCTTCCAAAATGTAGCTAGTCCACAGTGGCTCTGTGTTGTGCCTACTGGAGTAAGAGGTGGTAAGGCAGGGAATGGCCCTTCAACCAAGCGGGTCTGCTCTGAGTCTACGTAGGACTGAGATATTGTGCAATGGGGTGCCAGGGTATTAGAGCCCTTTGAAAGCTTTAGCATTTCCCTTTTGTGCCCCTCACTCTTTAACCACCCTGCTGACTTTGCATCACCACAGAGAAGTTGGGCAGGCCCCCCTATGTGTGTCTGGGTCATGGCAGAGGTTGGCTCCCCAGTGCGTGACGGCCTGTCCTCTTCCTTCTGTTCAGGTCCATGCACACACAGGCAGCACTAATTGGACTGAGTGAATTAAAAAGCAAAAGGACATGAGTTTGGGAGGGAGATGTGTTGGAGACTTCAGGGGGCTGGATTTGTAGAGAGTGAGTCAGGGGTAGATATGACCAAGCTACATCATGTAATTTTAAAGAATAGAAATATTTTAAAAGAGAAATGTGAGAGTAAGCAAATTAAGCCAATTCTCCTTTTTTGAAAAAGGCTACAATTAAAAAGTACTATTAAATAAGTAACTCTTACCCTATTCATGCATTATCGTCTGTCAAACTGAAGTAAGATATAAATGAAGATAATATTTAGGCACTCTGTGTGTGTGTGTGTGTGTGTGTGTGTGTGTGTGTGTGTGTGTGT
>CABHPP010136393.1:14879-27105 GCA_902168425.1 Peromyscus attwateri | reverse complement strand
TGTGTGTGTGTGTGTGTGTGTGTGTGTGTGTGTGTGTGTGTGTGTAATGTATGTGTATATATGTAGATATATGTATACTCTGCCTATGTACACATATGTATATATGTATATAAACACACACACACAATCATCATTGTTTCTCAACTGGACCTCTCTTTGCTAGGTTTCACTATCCAGGTCAAGAACCTTCCTGGTAGTTGTCTGGATCCAGAAAGTTCTTGCAGTCTCTGAACTGGCTGTGCATCCTTGATGCCTCTCACAGCGCCCCCTCCCCACGGTGTCTCCCCACTCCGTCCACAGCGTGGTTTTCCTTTGCACACAGCAGTGCTGTGCACCACCTATGATGTCTTTCTGAGTCCTTCGCCGTTCTGCGTCTGCCCTGGTGCTCTGCTGCCTCGCTGGCTGCTGGCTGCCTCTTTGCTCTCTCATTTCAGATGCCTTCCCTCCTGGGACCCAGCTCCCACTATGGTCTTCTTGTATTCCTTGTGCCACTCAGTACCTAAAACCCCAAGGACAAAAAAAGAAAAAAAAAACCCACAGGAAGCTTAAGTCTTTTACCACTTAGGATGATGCCACACTTTGGACATTGAGTACAGATACCTAAGTTAAACATGTTAGACGACTTGCACTCTCTCCTTGGTTCATGCTGAGGAACAGGTACATTGTAAGGGAAAACGGTCTTTTTATTTCGCTTTACCATCATCCCAAACCTATGCTGGTGTGCATGTCAATTTAAGGGAAAAGTGGAGCATCTGCTGCAGGAATGGTGAGATACGCATGTGGGGGAAACTTTTGTTTGCTTTTTCATAATATCACTTCTCGTATTCCAGGAGCAGACAGCAATGTTTTATCTCCTAACTCTAGGCCTTTATAGTCTAGGTGGAATGTTATCCTCAGCTCTAAGGATGGCACAGGTAATCCAGCCCCAAGTAAACTAAGGCACCCATTGTTTTGGTGAGGGCTGGAGCTTCAGTGATCGGTACATGATACAAGCCTATGAAACTGGAGTGAATTTCAATTCTGCCTCATCTATCGAACTTAGACTCAAAAGCAGATGAGGCTGGAGCAGCTGCAGCTCACTGTCGTCATGAGGTGAAGTGGGATCATAATGCACAGAGGAGCGCAGAGGTTCTGAATGAAGCTCTAACTCAAGGCATGATTGCTTACTACAAACCCCACTGACAAAAGTCAATGCTTCTATCCTTAAAAGTTTATGCACTAAAGTGGGAATAAGTCTGGGGAATTTATGTTGTTGACTTCTGTTTACTTTTCTTTTGAATATCTAAATATAAATTCCAGAGCAGAGAGACCAGATGTTTTACGAAGAAATGAAAATTTGAACATACACACAGACCACATTAAAAACCTTTTATGAATTACCAATTAATCTCACATTGTCAATGACAGACAGCTGTATTAGACTTCATTCAACCAAAGTAAAAAAAAAAATTGGGGGCTGGAGAGATGGCTCAGAGGTTAAGAGCACTGACTGCTCTTCCAGAGGTCCTGAGTTCAATTCCCAGCAACCACATGGTGGCTCACAACCATCTGTAATGAGATCTGGTGTCCTCTTCTGGCCTGCAGTCATACCTGCTGTATACATAATAAATAAATAAATCTTAAAAAAATTATAGACTCTGTAAAAAAAAAAGTTTACTTCGACCAAGTCAAGGCTTCTGAGCTTTGTACAGAAAGAGATCTGTGTGATCCTGTGTGTGGAGTCCAGCATATAGGCAGCTTGCCTGGGGTCAGGGCTTCTAGTAGGACTGAAGCTGTGCAAAGTCACCACATAACTCCACAAAGGTCTAACAGGTCACCACTAACGGAGTCTGGTCATCTGGCTCACCGGCATACCTACCATTCCTCCCTTTCCCACTTAACTGCACTTATTCCTCCCCTTGAAAGGAACAGTCTAATATTTCCAGACAATTGCAAAATCTAATTAGCTACTTGTGTTTGTTTGTTTTTTTTTTTAATCAACTCATGCTCCAACTTCAGTGCAATTCATAACACCACTTAACCTAAAATTATCCTTTCAACGTCTAACCAGGCAGTGAGTGGCATCCCCAGTGGGGTGAGCTATTCTTTGCTTGTAGTGTGGGAAAGACTCCAGTTACCAGGAGCGCTAATTGATCTGTAATGGATGTAAGGATTATGAGCTCCACCACCATGGAACTGGGCCTGTTTTAAAACAAATTAGCCTTTACTTCACCTCTGTTCTCTTTAGGAAACACCCAGCCAAGCCATGTGTGGTAGCTTGGTACCTGTGACCTAATTCCAACTTCATTAGAGAGCAATTAGCCAAAAAAAAGGTGTATTTTTAAATGAATGTCATTTAGTAAAAAGATTCTCTACATTGATAGTTCATTTCTCCCCTCAGCAATAAGGAAGGAAGGATACTTCTTTTTTAAGCTTTAGTTTTTTAGTTACCATACTTCACTATGGCATTTTCACGTATAGATGACATTATACTGAGTTCTTATTCACCCCTCCTTCACCTCTCCCCCACTGGTCTGCCCTATCCCTTCAAAAGTCCCCCCACGAGGAATGAGGAATATTTCATTTTTATTAAAAAGGGAAGTACAATAGAAAAATAGAAACAGTTGGTTACATGTCTTTCCTGTGAACTTTAAGCGATTTTTAAAAATAAGAAAAATGGAATTTAAAGGCGGTAATCATAGCTTTCTACTTTTTCTCCACAAAAAAATAAATAAAAGTATTAACAATAGAGACTGCCTTCTCCCCAAGGAGGAGGTGTTTGGGCACACTTAGGCAAGCATTTTAGACTGTCTTTAAAGTCTAAAATAAACAAAACCATTTTTCTTTCTCAGGAGGAGCAACTTGATCCGGCCCTGGCACCTTTTCCCTGCACATCCTCTTTAACGAGGCAACGCTGTCTGGTCACATCCTGCCAGGGACTTTTTGCAGAGACACATATACTGCAAGCGTATTTATTTACCAGCCACCATTCCTTTCTTCAATTTCCAGCAGGGGTTCTTTTTACCCACAGACTATAATGGAAAAAAAAAAAGTTGCTGAAAAAAAAAAAAACCTGTGTTTTTTATAGTTAGAAGAGAATTATTATAGGCTTGTTTGGGATGATCTTTTTTTTTTTTTTTTAAAGTTTGTCAATTTACTTTTCTGAAAATTTCTTCTTTTGTATATGAGAAAGTCATGGAATTTAAGTTCTACACTCAGAGTCCTCCCAAAATATGACAGCCGTTGCCACCAATGTCCACAGGAAGGAAACTTAATGGGTTTTGATGTCCCCTCCTTCAGCCGTGAATCCTTTTCCCTCTCTCTTTCCCCAGAATCTTTTTTTTTCTTTTCTCTTTCTTCTTTTTCTTCCACACAACACAACGCAGAATCCCAGGGAACCTTTTGTTCACTGTCAGGTCAACAAGAAGCCAAATTAAAAACTAACAACTTTTGGATTTCAACAGACGGACAAAGTGAGTGTAGACTAAGAAGCAAAAGGAAAAAAAAAAGAAAGAAAGAAAAGAAAAGAAAAAAGAAAAGCCGGGGGGGGGGGGGGGGGGGGGGGGCAGGGGGGGGGAAGACTGTAAAGAAAGAAAAGCCCGGCTTGAGGGATTTGGAGGGCAGCAGCTCTGGAGGGGCCGAGCTGCCTCGTTTGATGTGGGAGGTCTGCCCACAACCTGCTGGGATGCTCTCTGGGACATCTCATTAACCGTGTCATCAAAGCCCCCTCAGGTCCAGCGAATCATAACATTATCTCTGACATTACCACACAGATACAAGGTTCCCGAGGCAGTCTATAAACATACCCGTACTAACCAATTCATCGTGGCTTGACACCCCGGCAAGGGCTGGATGCCCTTTAGTGAGCTCCGTGAATTGCCCCAGTCATTCATCAAAGTTTCTTGGAGTGCATTTCACACAGCATTAAATTTAATTAAAGCAACATTGACTGCATTGTAATCCTCGGGAGACTCTTTGTCGGGGGACCTGGAACGCTTTCGGCTTAAAATGTCTATTGTTTTGTCGGAGGTTCTCTTGGTTGTTGGATTTGAGGTTTGAACTATTTTTTAAAGGATGGATACCCAGATCAAATTGAAGTGGTGCAGACCATCCTTTCTTTACTCTTTTCTTCCCTCTTTTCTCCTCTCTTTATTCTCCTTCCTTTCCCTTTTCAAATTTCCTAGATCAAGAGATAGGAAACACATGTTATACAACTAGCTTCAAGAAAGTGGGTTGCAGTAATCTAAATAGTTCTGCAATCTCAATAATGCAATCAGTGCACAGCACAAGAAAATGGGGTACACACTGGCACACAAACACTTTCCAGTCCAGAGATGTGCTAAACTCTGCCCCCCAGGAAGCAGAGAAGCACACCCCAGGCTCCCTCAACTCCACGGGTGCCCTACCTCTCAGCCGCAGACTGTGACAGAGGGTTGATCTTAAAGTGCCGGTACTTTGCTACTGGAGGTTGTAGGTAATTCTACCAGACACTTGGAGTCCTTACTGATGTTTTTAGATGAATGCCCTCGGTAAGGTGGGCTGAGCTAAAAATAAATGTCCTTCCTCTTTGTCAGCAAAGGAAACTGGATGGCAGGAAAAGGGTGGAATACTAGAGAGGTCCATGAGCTGTTCTTACATCATTTAGTATTTGCACTGTAATTGTGTTATTTATGGAATGTGGCTGTGTGTGCGTGTGTGTGTGTGTGTGTGTGTGTGTGTGTGTGTGTGTGTGTGAGAGAGAGAGAGAGAGAGAGAGAGAGACAGACAGACAGAGACACAAAGAGACAGAGAGAGACAAAGACACACACATAGAGGATGTGTATGGAGTGATAGGGGTTAGTCAGACAGTAAAGGGAAACAAAAAAGAATAAACTGAAAACTCATGGGGAATTTCAAATAAGTGTATAGCTGCCATCATTTTTAGTTACTTTTGGAAAAAGAAAACTATTAAATCTAGGTGTCTTCCTACATTACTCCCACAAAAGAGTACAAAATCATCAGAAAAGCTGAGTCTAAATGATATACATAAGGATGGGAATTTGAGGAAGTGTGATTTGGTTAAACCAAGCTCAGACTGGTCTCACTGGAGAGAGAGTAAGTTCCTTTCAGAGATTATCCATACCGCTTTCAATTGTTTATGATCATCTGGTGTGGCTGTACTGAGCGACCCAATTTCCCCACCAAACTCCAGTATGTTTACTTCTATCTGTTCAGCGAATAAGCCCCAGTGAGCATTACCATATGAATCTGTGCACATCAAATCTGTTTTTCCAGAAAATGGTAAGTCATTCGAATTTTCAGTTTCAATTTCTTGGTCTGCAAAATGGGAATAAAAAAAAAAATGCTACATTCCCAAGCTCACAGGATATTGCAGGATCACACAGAACAATGTATATAGTGAATGCAAAAGTTCTGGAATCAATGTGTTTTGCTATGGTAATGTGATTTTAATGTAAAATATCAACTATGAAAAATAATGACAAAAATGTGATTTTTACCCCTTAAATTAAAACATTTATCATTCTGATGGGTGTTTGAAACTCAGAGAATCTACTATCTTTTAAATGCATGACCTGGTAAACAAAGAAGAAGGGTAAGAAGAGGAGGCTGAGTAAATAGAAGTGATTTGGGCCAAACCAAGAAAAACAATAGATTCACATCATGCTGTGGCAGAACAAAGGCAGAAATGAAAAAAGATGGTTTAACATGTTGGATGCCATGAACATAGCAGATTAGAAGATAATCTGGGAGGAAATTTAGGGTTAAATTTCTTTAGGGTTAAAAGACAGTTTATTATTCCATTTTCTCTCACAGGCATATCTAGTCATTGGAGAGACTGGTGTTGTGGTATGAGACAGACACACAGTGTGTGTCTGGACATGGTATGCCCAGCTCTGGCTTCACATCTTACAAGCACGTGACCTTTGCGACTCACCTGAGTTCTGAGCCTGCGTTTCCCATCAACCATATGGAGATAAGGATATCTCCTCAAAGTGCTTATGTTTTTATGAGGACTGTGGGAATGCATGCATGCAATGTCTGACACAGCATTACACGTACAGATTACGAAGGGAAAACCAGAGCACAGAACACAGAGATTGTACAATAGAGTCCAGCTAGTGTACAGAGGACTAATTCGAATCAACGCTGTCTAGATTGTGAACTTGTACCTTCCTACTCCCCACCACCTCCCTGTCTAGACCATTGCACTGATTTCACAAAAGTGTTTGTTGGACTGTCAAGAAATGGAGGAAAATGCATTCCCTCTTGTGTTGGTTTGTGATATTATTGCAGAGGAAGATCCGGACAGAGCTGCTCAGGGAGCACAGAAGGACGTTGACATGCCTCAGCTCCTGAGGCTCTGGGCAGCGGGAAGGATTATATTAGTAATGAGAAAAGGACATCTGCAAAGAGGAATTATTTCACTGGGTAAGTTCAGAAAAGGCAAGTCAAAGAGGCAACTACCACTAAAGGCATTCATGACATGCCCTGGGTGGAATTTTAACGGTTATCCTGGGAAGGAGGCTCTATGGCCAGAAGCCTGATGGAGATTCCGTATTCAGCTGCCTCTGTCTCCGTGTCTGGCTCCACAGATCTTCTGTAGATGTGAGTGTGGCTCATGAGGGAGAGTGAGCCAATAGTATGTGATGTAAGCATTTCTGGTATTTATACTATGATCTTTCTTACTGTACATGGGCACGTGTGGTGTTTTAGGTAGCTAGCTTAGCTTTTTACCCTTCAAAGCCATGCACACCCTTAACACCAGCTTTCTCCAACAGTGAGGGATTGGTCTTACACTGTAATATGCCTGTCGTGCCAGCCAGAATTAAACCAGAGGACAAGTAGAAGGTTAGGATGAATGGTTTGCCATTCCCTGTCTTGTGCACCAGGAAGTGAAGACCAGCCTCCACCACACAAGGATGTTCTTGACAACCGCATGGGGCCAAGGGAATGCTTTGAAACATGAGCTAAAAATAAATCCTCAAAACCAACAAACAAAAAGAAGAGAGAAAGAAAAAGAGGAGGAGGAGGAAGAACACACCCATCACAAGGGGCCGGCTGGGCAAATCTAAAATCCACAGTCAGGTTGCCTGGAATCCTCAGATAGATAGAGCTGTAAGCCACAGACAAGAGTCTTCATCCAAGGATGCTCCAACTCTGCTTTTAAGACTTTTTACCTGATTGAGTCAGACCATTCCCATGTGCAGGCACATACACCCACCCACTTGAACACATCCATATGCCAAACCCACGTCTACATACGCATGTATGAGTGTGTCCGAATGAATAGGCGGAGGGGGCATGCACACATGTGAACACACACCCCACATGAAGTATTTTCACAGAAACTTCAAGATTGGTGTTGGACTATTCTCCAATCAAGATGATTCATAAAACTAAGTATCAGTCTTACTAAGTGAAGACTGAAGGCTCGGTCCTTAGGCACCACATGTATTTCACTGCGCTGTACATGAGGATATGCTGTCAAAGTAAGCTTAAGTGGTAGACCCTACAGTGTGCCATGGACACTCTGTGACTAAAAGTCCCCGTGTGGGCAGCTGCAGAGCTGGACTGCTGTCCTTGCCTTGTATGACTCTCTCCTTGCCTCACTTTTAGTTTTAAGATTATAATTACACAATTCCTCCCTTTCCTTTCCTTCCTCCAAAGTCTCCTACATTGCCCTTTCTACTCTCATTCAAAGTCAGTTTTTGAAGTCTCTTTTTCATTAATTTCTGTTACATGCATTTTTTTATGTATCTAGAGATGGATTCCTAAATATAACCTGTCCAGTCTATCTGAGTTACTTGTACGCGTGTTTTCAGGGTTGACCATTTGGCACTGGACAGCCAGTTGGTGTGCTCTCCCCTACTCTCTCCCACTTCAGCTTCCCTCAGTTGCCTATACTCTTTGTGTAGGGTTGAGGTCTTGTGGGCTTTCTCCGACATGTCCACTGTTATTGTCCTTGTTCAGCTCATATTTGGACAGTCACGTTGGTGAGACTTTGTGGCTTTTGACATTATTAGGAGACATGGTTTCACAGCAAACTCCCTGACCCACTGGCTCTTAAAATCTTTCTGCCTCCCTTTCCCCCAGTGGTCCCTGAGTCTTAGGTGTTAGAGTGTTTTGTAGATGTATCCATTGGGCTTCACAACTCTGCATTTTGATTGGCTGTGGTTTTCTGTAGTGGTTTCCTCTTTCAAAGAGAAGTTCCCTTCATAAGGAGTGACGACTACACTTATCTGTGGGTACAAGGGCAAATGTTTATAGATTATTATTATTGCTAGGGATTATGCTGACTTAGTAAGCTAGTGGTTGTAGATTCTCCTCTAATAACCATGACTTTCCTAGCCCTGAGTAGTTAGCTAGGTTTTCTGTACCAGGCACAGTTTCCTTCTTGCTCAGTGGATCTTAAGTCCAACTTGAGAACTATTGGTTACCACCAAGTATGTGTGCCACTACTATACCCTTAGGGTTATCATACCATACTGGTCATTGATATAGTTCATAGTTAGGTGGGGATGTCGATTGCCTCCCTTGTTTGGAGGCTTACATGGCGTCTCCTGGTACCATCAAGGCTAGTACTCAGAGATGGGGTATTCAGGTCAGTCCCAGCTCAGGTGTCTCTGGGCTTTGCTTCTGAAGTTAACGATGACTCAGAAATAAGGATTTACTTCCTAACTCTTGTGGACAACCAATGACAACAGCAATAGACTACATGTTTGGGGAGTCTCTTGGACATCCCTTGCCAACAACTCAAAAGAGGGCTTCTCATGTCTGGCACTGGGGATTTTGTCAGATGGTCTTTAGCTCTTGGAGAAAACACCATGATCCCATATGAGAAAAGTTAATTAAAGCTATATATATATATATATATATATATATATATATATATATATATATATATATAATTACACATATATATAATTACATATTAACACTTTTAAAGGTAAACAGTTAATAATACAATTCTTTGTGGCTTTTCAGGCATCCTTATCATTGTCTTATCCTCCTCCATCCTCTGTATTTCCCTCTCTCCCTACAGATCCCCCCTTTTCCATTTCCATAATCATATCTTTTATACCCTACTATCCCCCCCTCTGTTGCTCCCCAAATCCCCTATTCTGTTTTATTTACCTGGTTTCTATAGTTACTAAAGTTATGTACTCACAGCTGAAGGTTTAGAGGTAGAAGCGTCCAGTGAGGAGGAATGTGCAATGTTTGTCTTTCTAGGTCTGAGTTACCTCACTCCATATGACCTTTTCTAGCTCCATCCATTTACCTACAAATTTCATGACTCTGTTTTTCTTTGTAGCTGAATAGTATTCCATAGTTTAGATGTACCACACTTCCATTATCCATTCTCCAGTTGTAAGACATTTAGACTGTTTCCATCTGCTAGCTATTGTGAGCATAATGCATGGCTGAGCAAGTGTACTTAGAGTAGGATGTCAATCTTTTGGGCATATGCTGAGGAATGATACACCTGGATCATATGGTCGATTTATTTTCAGCTTTAGGAATTCTTCATACTGATTTCCACAGTGGCTGCACCAGTTTCTTGTTCCCCTTTTAATGCCATAAATTATCTGATCAGCATATTTATAAATTAATAGTGCCCTCCCCCTACAGGAGGAGGCCACAAGTAGGGTACTTCATTGATCAGATTTAACTTGCTTCTATTACTGTCATGTTTTTGACATTTAGAATTAATCCTTAAACCTGTCTTGTGATCCTTAAAGGTCATACCTCTTAGGGAGTCCAGTGGTTGTCACTATCTACTTGGTCTTTTATCTGTTTGGGTTGATTATTGTCACATGCATTTTATTTTTCCTGGTCCCTCATTTAACAATAAAACAGAATTTCTCCATGAATAAGGACTCTTATTTTCCTGCCTAAGGTCTCCGTAGAGTTACTTGTCTGCCTTTCCCATCTCTCTGACTCTGTTTAGAACCAGTTTAATAATTCCGCTGGGCCTGTTCCCACCAGTCACATAGGATCTTCCCGTTGCTAAACCCAGTAGATAGTTTAGTAGTTACAGAGCCTTCTCAAACAGTTGGCCGTCCAGGCCTTTCTATGGCACTCTTTTTCACAACAGCCCCTGTTTTACGTGTTCTTGGTTTTATTCGTATCTTTTAAATTGTCTTTCTTAGTCTCTTATTCTTCTTTAATGTTATCTTGCTATTTTTTCTTTATCCTTGGTGTTTCCCAAGCTCTATTCTGGACCCTCTTTTAGCCCCTGGCTCCAAGTATCATTCTAGTTCAAACTAGCATTTTTTATTTCTTGGAGAGCATTCTCTTTTGCCTTCTGTGTCAGTCAGTTTCCTGTTACCATGACAAAATAGTTGAGAAGAAATCAACTAGAGGGAGGAACGTTTTACTTGGGCTCCTGGGTTTCCAGGTTTCTGCTGATGGTCAGTTGGATCTACTGTTCTAGGCTTTGGGAATCAGAACATCACGGCAGAAAGTGTGTGGTAGAGACAGCGGCTCACCTCATGGTAGCCAAAAGTGGAAGGGGAAAGAGGATGAAACAGACCCCTCAACAACTTGATGCCAGTGACCTGCTTCCTCCAACTGCACGCCCTTCTAATGTCTCCACCACTTCACAAGAGCACACTGAACTGTGGGATCCGTAAATGAGGAGGGAGCCGCCGAGTCCCAGTCTCCTCTCAGGACTCCATGCCAAGCTGCTACACTGAGGACCAAACTTTCAATACATGAACTTTTGAAGGACGTTTCTGATCTAATCCATGATTCTTTCCTTCTACAGTCTCAAAGTGGTGTGTGTGTGTGTGTTGAGGAGTGAATTCAGAGGCCAGAGGTCAATACTGTGTGTTTTCCTCAATTTTGTTCCAACACACACACACACACACACACACACACACACACACACACACACACACACATTTTGAGACAAGGTCTTTCTCTGAACCTGGAGCTTGCCAATTTAGCTGAGCTAGCTGGCCAGTAAACTCTCTGGATCTACCTGTTTCTACCTCCCACTGCTGGGATTGCAGACCTGTCCACTGTGCCTGGGCTTTTCTGTGAGTCATGGGGATCCAAACTCAGGTTTCCTGCTTGGATAACCAATGTTTCACTCACTAAGCTATTCCCCAGCTCCTAGAGTAATATTTTAAAATTCCTCTTTAGGGCCATGACTTTCATTTACCCTTAAACGATTCTAAGTGAGATCCACAAGACTCTACATGATCTGAGTGCTGCCCCTTCTCTGGGTTTTCCCCTCTCCTGCTTTTCCTCAATGCCTGGATTCTTCCTACTGCCCTCTTGAAATACAGTGTATTCCCTCACACCCTAGCAATTTCCCTTTTCTGATATTTTTCAGTTCTAAAGCTCTCCATTCAATGAGTTGATTCTTGCTCACCTTCACCTGTCGGTTCAAATATCCCTCTCTAGAGAAGATTTCCCTGACCACTAGATCACATTGCATCCTCTGATTCAAATCACTCAAAGTTTTTTCTTTTGTAGCTTGTGCCATAATTTATCATCACGAATTTATTTGCTTGACTATTTAATCAACAGCAGCTTCTTCCTTTAGAATCTAAGCCCCCGGAGAGGAAGGGCCATCATGTTTGCCTTTCTCATTACATCAGCCCTTGTGCCTTCACCGGGCGCAGTGCTAGTCACACACTGAGAACCAGTATGCATTTGTTGAATAAATATTGACATAGAATTGTGTTGACACATTGGCAAATTTTAATCAAGCAAACAAACCAAAAAATGAATTTATTGATTTCTTACTATGTATCCAGAACTGTTAAAAGTCCAAATAAAGGGAGAAATAGTAAAAAAAATTTTTGTTTTTGTTTTTTTGCTTTTTTGAGACAGGATTTCTCTGTGTGGCTTTGGTGCCTGTCCTGGATCTTGCTCTGTAGACCAGGCTGGCCTCAGAGAGATCCACTTGGCTCTGCCTCCTGAGTGCTGGGATTAAAGGCATGTGCCACCACTGCCCAGCCTGAGAAAAAGTAAATTTAAGGATAGTGCTTGCTAATGTTCTGTGGGGTAATGTCAAAGATGTGTCTTAGGTGACCTCTGATTATTGGCTCAGGTCATCTTCTAAGTTTTCTATACTGTCTAAAACATGGGGATATTTAGAGCCAAACACTATACCTGTAATCCTAGTTCCTTGAGCAGTTGGGGCAGGGGAATTAGGTCAGTCTGGGTAATTCCATGAGACCATCTCAAGAGAGAGAGAGAGAGAGAGAGAGAGAGAGAGAGAGAGAGAGAGAGA
>CABHPP010136393.1:0-11541 GCA_902168425.1 Peromyscus attwateri | reverse complement strand
CATCCTCTGCACACTGGGGAGCCAGCTCACAAGCATCCTCTGCACACAGGGGAGCCAGCTCACAAGCATCCTCTGCACACAGGGGAGCCAACGCAGAGGAGCCCATCTTCAGGTGGCTGCAAGGGAGCACCACCACTGCTTTGGTGAGAGAGAAGGAAGAAAACACAGCATAAGATGGTGGCTTTTATTCATGGATACTTTATCAAGACCAGTGGGCAAGGGTGGCCCACATAGGAACCAGCCTGGACAAACAGACAAGAGGCCTGCCAAGTTTCTGAGGAGATCACATGGCCAAAGAAACCACAGACTCAGTCTACAAAACCTTGGCCAGCCCCTGAAGTAATCCCTAGGCTCCAAAACCAGTGCCAGCAGGAAAAAGGATATAAAAACTGTGAAACCCCAAAGAAAGGTATTGCCCCAGGGCCCCCTCTCATGTGGTTATGGAGGAAGGCATCTCAGTGTGCTCATGTAGGGACTTTCAAGGACAAGGATCCAAGGACAACTTTCCAGGCACTGGGGGGAGGGGGGCCATCCAGGAAGACTAACCAAAGCACTTTCTTTGTGATTCTTACCCAGAACTCCATTGTTTCTATAAGCCAGTGACCATTGTCTCCCACTGTCTCCTTTCTAAATGAACGTTTTCAGTACAGTGATTCTGTTTATATTTTGCAACTATATGTAATATGGGGAGAGAGGAATAACCAGAAAAATTCAATATCTGGAATCCTTGATTTTGTTTTTACTTCTGACACCTTTTCAGATAAAAAGTATTGTCCCACAAGTGCCTTTCCATCATAAACATTGCAGAATTTAAAACTGCTTTCATACACGGCAAGTTAATTACGCATGACAGAGTAACATTACCACTAGAAACGCAGAACAAAAAGTGGAGAAAAAGCAGAAAGACCCATAAAGTTAGAAGTGGTGCATTCCATTATGTCTTAGGAGCGCCCCCCCTCTGGTTTTAAAGGAAAACATGTAACTTTATTCTATTCTCCCTTGGTATTAGCTACAATTTCCTTTCCAAGCTTCACAAACACACAATAAGCTTTTGATTATCAAGATTCCAAATGCTCTCCTAGACAGCCAGTGTGTATTTCTGAATGGAATCATTAAAGAAGCAATTTGACTCCATCCAGGGAACACTTTCAAGAGCCCTGAGCGACCCTCTGTGACTAAGGAGGAAACTGAGAACACTCTGGCCTTATTTTCGCAATTGCTTTGGTTTCTCCAGGGAAATGCACAAAGGTGTTATTATTTGTTTATTGGTACCCACTTCATCCCAGAAAGACTTCAAGACAGACCAGGGAGATGCATATGATAACACAGATGTAAAGAGAGGAAAAAACTGATTTCAAATTAAAGGTATAAAAATTATATCAACCCTAATAACTTTAGGGTACAAAGGGTAAAGCATGAACATTTACCCAAACCTGGCCACTGTGTGGCTTCTTAAGGAGGATACTGTTTAAGTTTGCTTCTGATGGTGTCCACAAGATCAAAACCCACTAGATGCTCCAAACAAGTTTCTGGGAGACATTTTCTTTTGGGTCCTCATAGAATGGACAACGTCTTAATTTGTTTCATGAAAAAAATTTTTTATAAGGTGTCATATCTCATAATATTCCTTGTTAGAAGCCAATGAAATAATTCTAAGTCATATTTAAGCAAAGGGCTTACAGAATAGGTAGAAGTGATAAAAGGAAATACGTAGTGATCTGACTGGGAATAGTTCTTGCTGACTATCCAAGAACGGGTTCTGCAATACTTAGAAGAAGGGGAGAATTCCATGTCCTTAACAATCCCTTTCTTTCTCTCAGCTGCTCAGCAGTCACCGGTGATGTGCAGAGAACACGCCGAGCTTGGGCAGTGGAATCCTTACACGTGATCTTAGTATCTATCTTTATTTGAGAAGAATGGCAGATAGAGTAGATAATCTCAAAAACTGACAATTATCAGCTCTCCCAACTTTGCTAATGGAATCATCCAGAAGCTCAGGGACATAAAGTGAGACAAGATGGGTGGAAAGTGTCCAGTCACAGGGGGACTTTGTGGTGTCGAGGGGACAATGGGGAAGAGGGAATGTGGACAGGGGAGTAGTCGGCATGGCCAAGAGGACATGTGTGCCTTGGAGTAGATGGACTTCGGTTCTCCTGAGGGCAGAGAGAGGAGGACAGCATGGCTGGAGACTTGGGGGCCAAGAAAATGAGACAGAGAGAGACAGAGACCAGAGTACACCAGACCTTGTAGGAAAGGTTAGGATTTCACACTTAAACCAAAGAATTCTCAGGAGACATCAAAGACTTTTAAGCAAAGGAGATATCCCCACTTGTGCTTGTTTGTTTATAACCAAGTCTCTTGTAGCCCAGGATGACCTGAAACTGGCCAAGCAGCTGAAGATGAGCTGGAACTCCTATTCTCCTGCCTCTGCTTCCTGTGTACTGGGCAAAACAATGAATGCCTGGTTTACACGGTGAGGTATCAAGCTCAGGGCTTTGTGTATGCTAGACAAACATACTGTCAACGAAGCTACATTTCCAGTTCCTCATATTCTTAAATTTTAAGAGTTGCTACCAGGTGTGGTGGCATGCCTGTGTCGTCCTAAACTCAGGAGGCTGGGACAGAAGGATCATGAATGCAAGTGGGATCTGGACTCTATACAAAACACTGTTTCCCCCCAACCCCCCAAATGCTATAGTTTTATTATGGTTTTAAAATCGCATATTGTGTGAAGACTAGGAACGATAAGGTGAGGGCAAACATGGAAGGAAGCTTTAGAAGCCTCTTGCATTCCAGAAGGTTCCGGAAGGCTCAGGTGGCTAAGGCTGGAGTGTGGAATGAAGAGATGGGGATGGATCCAAGAGACTTTCTGGAGTTCACATTAACAGGACTAAAACTTTTTGCATTCAAGAGACATAAATAGCTATTGATGGGCAGTAATTTTGGGACTACATTTCCCAACAAGCCCTCAGAGGGTTATTTTATGTGGCAGGCTGAGCACAGCACTGTGTGAGCTAGCTGAGCTGAGGGCAGAATGAATCAAAGCTAAGAAGCCTTGGATCGAGGCCGTGGCATCTCCCCTTGAAAACTGAGCAGACAGGGTCCCAGGCAGGGCCACGGTTCTCTTCCAGAAGGACTTCTGTAAATCTACCTGAATGCACAGACCCAATAATGAAGATGCCAGTGTCCTCTGCCATGGAGCATAGGTGGTGAGAATTGTATTAGTCAGTTTAAGAAACAGTTTTGTTACCTCGGCCATTAAAAGCCTTTGCAAACCACTCAGGCCAACTCTAATTCCCGTTGCACTCTTGTGTAACTTTCCTGTGCCCTTCCAAAAACAGTGAAGAGCACTTACCTGAGTTCAGTTCCCAGCATCAATGTCTGGCAGTTCAGGGCAGCCTCTAACTCCAGCTCCAGAGGCTAATGCCTCCTCTTCTGGCCCTCACAGATGGTTTTTTATTAAGATCATACATGATAGAGTAGTTTTCTTGATGCTAAAACTGTGTCATCTGCATATGAAAAAGCCTTATTGAGACCCACCGGTAGTGATTTGAAAGGGGTATGGGAGACCCTGGCCCCATCTGTGCCCACTGAGAAGGTTGTCCATTCTCAAAGTACCATGCAACAAGACAGTGTTGAGAACCACCTTTTAGGTATCTGCCTTCACACTGCCTAGACCATAGGGATCTCCTTTCCACACTTGCAAAGGCTCTAGCTTGGCCCAGACATCTAGCCCTACCTTGCCACACAGAGAACAAAAGGCAATCTTCATGTAGCGTCTGCCCTTGGACACCGGTCTAGGAATTTGACCTAGCTACAATACCAACTGACTAATGAGGAAGCCGAAGCCAAGGCCAGCAAAGCTGAGCAGTGTGGGGCAGGACTCAGTCAGAGTACCTTCCCTGACACTGAGGGGAGCGTGGAAGTAATCTCGCTGTTTTGCTTCATTAACTCTCCAGGACGAGAGATAAGCTGGGGGAAAGGCTTGCACCAAAACCCAGTTGTCTGAGATGTGGGATGGTAAGGGCACGACTTTCCAAAACAGTGCTAGAACATTCCATATATTTAAAAATAATTCAGAATATAGAAAGCCCAAATATAATACCAAAATAGTCAAACGCTCTGTGTTGAAAAAAATTAAACAGAGGGTGGGTTCTGTGAGCCCCGCACCTCCCTGACGATTTATATGGTGGATAGGGGAGGGAGAAAGATTTTTAGAGTTTGAGGTGGTATGGTCACTAGTTAGGTTCACATGCTCCTGTAAACAAACTCTCAGAACCCATGCTCCTGTAAACAATCCTAATGAATGAAACTCATTTGGGCTAAAAAATAAAAATAAATAAAAGCCATGAAAGTAGAAGGTAGGTTACTTGGGAAATAGAAGGGGATTAATGAGAGAGAGTGGGGTCTTCAGGTCCTGTGGTGGTTTGAACAGGAATGGCCCCCACAGACTCATGTGTTTGAATGCTTGGTCCAAAAGGAGTGGTACGATTAGAAGGTGTGGCCTTGATGGAGGAAGTGTGTCATTAGGGGGTGGGCTTTGATGGCTCAGAAGCTCAAGCCAGTTCTCTGCCTGCTGCCTGCTGATCCCAAAATAGAACTCTCAGCTCCTTCTCCAGCACCATGTCTGCCTGTCTGCCGCCATGCTTCCCACTATGATAATAATAGACTAGACCTCTGAAACTGTAAACCAGCCCCAATTAAATGCCTTCCTTTGTAAGAGTTGCTGTGGTTATGGTGTCTCTTCACAGCAATAAAACGCTAAGACAGGTCCCAAAGAAACCCAGGACAAATGGCTAACTGAGGTGCCTATTAACAAACATATCAAAATAGATGCTGGCCAGCTCTCCCAGCAACACTCAGAACCTGCAGCTCCCCTCAGCACTTCTCACTCAGTCCCCTACCCTAAACCTTTCCAGTTCAGGGCTGGGCTTCCTTTTCTTCAACTTCAGACTCCTATATAACTCAGCCATTTTGGCTATGTGCTCTCTTGGCCTCTTGGCTCCATTCTTGGTTCCCATGTGCTCTCCTGTGCCTCTTGGCTTCTTCATCCCTCTCTCTCTCTCCTCTTCTTCTTTTGCTCTCCCCACCTCTCTCTCCTCTGGTGGCCTGGTTTCTTCTGCTGGCTCCATTCAGTCTGGACCCTTCCAGATGCCTCCGACTGTTCTCTCCCTCATATCTACAATAAAACCCTTCTCCTCAGCCATACCTAGGAGATGTCATGTCCTCATTTTTCATTCAGGGACAAGAGAGGATAATGGAGAGAGGTGGTACGTGTGACTGAAATACACCATGTACATGTGTGAAAATGAAACCCATTATTCCATATAATAAATAGATGCTAATCAAAACATTTAACAATCAAGAGAAAAATGTTTTTTTCAAGTCTTAACATGACAAAGGGTTTTAGAACGGAAAATAAAGAGAACACAGATTTAAATGTTTTGTTCTCTCACGATACGTAAATGAAAAAGTAGGGCACAGTAAAATCTAATAGGAGCATCATAAAAAATTTCAGGGAAAACGCTGATAAGTAATGGGAAAGGGGCAGATGCAGACAATGACGTGAGAAATAAGGAAGGACTGGGAGAAGGTGCCCAGGCTCCCTGGAGCTCTGCCCAACACTGTGGTACTGAGGACCACAAAGCCTGGCCTCCAGGTGGCCGTCCAGCACACCTGCCTGCCTTGTATGGTGCATGTGGATCTAAATGATGGAAAGTCACATCTAGAAGGACAGACACAGGGCAAGAAGTGACAGAAAATGGGAAGGTGGTGGAGACATGCAAGAAAGTCAAAGGCTCACTGCATAACCTCACTTATTTTCAAACTACAGACAGCCATAGAAGGTAGGTACTTTGATTATTCCGATTGGCAGTGGAGGAAATACAACTTATGGCGAAGGAACACATAGTCAAGATGCATCAGGCATGTGACAGAGCCGGGGTTTGAAGCTACTGATGTTCAGTTTCCCACTTCCAGCTTCTAAATGGACAAATATATTCAAGGTATTCACTGCCATACAACAAGTAGGATTGTGAATTGTGCTCACCCCTCCTAGCCGTTTTCATGAACCACCACAGTTCAGACAATTGCACTTCATTTTCTTCAGAGAGTTCCATCAAGGATATTGTCACAAGTGCGGGTTCCTGAGAACCCCAGAGGTGTGTGTGGGTGTTATGATTTACTGTGCCTTGTTAGGCCCCTGCTACTCTACAGCCAGCCTCACGCTTGGTTCAGTCCTTTTTTTCCTAAGTAACAACAGTAGAAAAAAAAAAATCTCCTCCCTGGGCAGAACTGCTTCCATAGAGATGCTAAGCCCATTCTCTGGGTAGCAGCCCCTCCTTCCAGGCCTCCCTGCCAGGCCACTGGCCCTCTTCCTCGCTATTCCCAGCTGCAGAACCACCATTACATCTCTATTCATTGTTAAGTGACCAGACTACGCAAACAGGAAGACGAATGGTTGGTCAGGCAAATTTGGGCCACCATGATTGGAAAGGTACAGAGGAAAACATTATGGCCCGAGTCCCTTTGAAACACGCTGACAGTTGACAGATGAGCGTCCATAAAATGACAAAGGCCTCCCTGTGTACAGCCCTCTGCGACCAGTGCTGCTTCTCCCTGGGAAACTCACTGCCCTCAACTGTCGAGGAAAATATTATTTTTTTTCTGGTAAGTGTTCTCATCCCTGTTTCTGTAACCACAGAAGAGCCTGCAATTTGCATGAGTGACTACCGGTCCCACTCCTGGGCGTCTTGATAAGAAATGATGGGTTAGCCTGTTAGTCAATCGATTATAACCAGGAGAGGCAACTGGAACATGGGACTATGGGAAAACTGTTTGTGCTCGGATGTGAAGCCAGGAACACATACTGGGAGGAACCCACAACATTTTAAGAGAGGTGCTAGTGACCCTAGGGAGCTGTGAAAGGGGTCTGTGCTTCTTCACTAAGCTCTGAGTCGGCAGCAAATAACACCAAAAGGTGATGCCCTGTCTGTCCTATAGAAAGCCCTGCTGGTGACACTATCTGTTATTGCTCATCATCTGTTTGTCTGTCCCACTGCTTTCTCTACTAGAGAATACTAAAGTGGGGAGGGGTGAGGAGGGGTGAGGGGGGGTGAGGAGGGGCGTGGGGTCTGGTGACATGATGCAATGACTCTACAGTTGGAGGTTCTCCATCCTACAGATTTCTTTATCTGGGACATCCTCCCTTGAGTCACTCAGAAGGTATTCACCTTTCCAGGTGAAGTCCAGACTCTCTAGATCTCTTTCTTACCAGAGTAGTGCTATCAGGGGAATTTCCCCCGAGAACAGAAATATTCCAAATGTGTGCTGTCCAACAGGAGCCATATGCACACGTGGCTCTGTTGCAGGATATTTGATCACACTGTATGAAAATGCATCACTGTTTTATTCTGATTGGCTTAATAAAGAGCTGAATGGCCAATAGCTAGGCAGGAGAGGGTAGGTGGGATTTCCAGGGAGAGAGGAACTCAGGAGAAGAATCTAGGCACACAGGAGATGCCAGGGATTCGCTGAGGAAGTCAGACACACAGTATGGAGGAGAGGTAACAAGTCATGTGGCAGAATGTAGATTAATATAAACAGGTTAATTTAACTCTTAAGAACCAGTTGGGAACAAACCTAAGCTAAGGCCAAGCTTTCATAAATAATAAGAGGTCTCCATGTCATCATTTGGGGACTGGTGATTCAAAGAAAGTCTGACGAGAAAGTTCAACTACATGGCTCTCAAACATTTAAAATGTATCTCCACTAATCAAGAGTTTTACATCTTATTTCACTGTAATTCAATGTTAGAACTTTCCCCTCCCCTCCCCCTCCCTCTATTCCTTCCTCCTTCTGTTCCCTTTTCTATATGTATTTGGTACTGGAGATCAATTTAAGTGTATGGATGTAACTAGTTGCTTCAGACAGTACATTGCAGGCTGCGATCATGTCCACCTGGATGCAGAACATTCAACCATTGTGGTTGTATGCCTCAGAGGGACTAAAGCTGAGATATCACAAGTATAGAATTTTCCAAGCTTTGGGCCATTTAACATAGGGATAAGCCGTGATGGGCCTCTCAGCGATTCCCTAGCTGTTCCCTCTTCCTGTCCACAAAGCTCTCCCTGGAGCAGCCCTCTCTCAGCTCCTCGCTTCAGCTGCACTCTATTTCAGGGTTTGAATGAGTAAATCCTTGCTCTTTGTACTTCAAGCCTGTTTCCATTGGCATCCGATGAGAATTTCCTCCCTGTTAGCCACCTGATCCACTAGCTGGGACAGTGGACGCTGGGCTTAGAGCCCAGGAAATGTCGGAGCAGTTGTTCCTCAGCCTTCCGGCTGGGCTTCTGCCCTGCTCAGTGACACCTGCTGGCTTCCTGTCCCCTCAGCTCCCAGGTTCTGCCAACCCATCCTGTGTTTGCTCTTTGGCTTTGAGTTTTTCCTCTTTTTCTGCCACCTTCCCCGTGGCTCTTCCTGTGTCTTGGGATTCCCATGTGGTGCACTCAGATCCCCTTTCAGGAGAGCTACACAGTTCAGGAGTGTTTACCATATACAAGAAAGATTCCCGACGCTTCCACATTCCCGACGCTGCCTACCCTCCACTCTTTACATGTTTCAAGCTCCGTGGCTGTGCTCACCTTTGGTAAGGGTTGCCTTCCAGCCTACCATCTCTTCAGGGGAAGATGTTAGCTACATTTGTCTTCTTTTTACCTATTATTTTTATTTGCTGTTATATGTTTCCTTATTTCATCCTGCCTGCCCCCCCCCCAAAACAGGCTGTCACATGTTATCACAACTCACTGAACCATAAGTCCAGTATGGAGGAGTTCTTTTAATATGTGTAGCAATGTTTAATTAGATATATTTATAACTATGTGATCTTCCTCCTCTCACAACTCTTTCTATCCTGATATCTCTATCATTCACCTAACATGAAGGTATAGAGAAGCATTTTGTTACTTGCATGGTACTGTACACATGTGGATTTTGACATGGTTTTAACAGCTCCTTTGAAGAAATACCCTTAGGGTAACTAAGAGTAGAAAGCTGCCTTCCCTGGAAATTGCCTGCTGGCCAAATGGGGTGTCTTCACCTGCCATTTTCTGTGCATAACTCAGTCCCCTTCTCTCTTACTGGACCAAGAGTGATGTGCTCTGGACAAATATGTCTTTGTCCAGGAATCAGGGATTGAAAGATAAGCAGGCTGTTTGAGCTCATTCCATTGGAAGGAGTGTAAGTGGAGGAGATTTAAACAGGGAGAATTTTACCTCTCAAGAAGACTGAAAATGTGAGAGTCACTAAAAACATCCAGACTAAAGCTCCACAGTGCTGATAAAGTGAAAATAACCTAGCCAACCCATGCTGTTATGTGTTCATCATCCATATAACCAGGATGCTGTTGTTGGTCTGGCCAATATTCCCATCATAAGACAGAGTGATGAAGGAGCCATCAAAAACAAGTCCAGCTTGTTGATGGTCAAGGTTTGTGACAAGTATCTCTACTTGTCATATGCGTTATAAGTGGCATGGGCATGACCTTGTAAGGAAGATTGCTTATTTATGTAACATCAGAGTCTAGGGAGCCCTGGAGACACCCCACCAAAACCCATTAACAAGTTCTCTATTGTCAGATGCTACAGCCCTCAGACATAATCAACACCACATGAATTCTAAGTAATCTTCAACAGACCTCCTCAAGCACCTGTATCCATTTCTCATCATATCTGTAGGCAGCTCCTTCGCATACATATGCCACCAGTGTGCCTGGGGGTGTATGTGCGTCTGTGTTGAAGGGGTGAATGAATCCCTGAAGTCTACATGATTCTTATTTTCTCAAGCAGCATGGCTTTGATGTCTCCAGCTTGAAGGGATGGCTAATATTCTCAATAATTTCCTCATTAGTACTTCTCTTTTAAGCTGGCAAACACATTCTTTAATACACATTTTCCCATAGTTCACTAAAAGCAGGATTCTACTTTGTTATCTAAGTCAGGCTATTCAAAGGTACCAGCTGCTGTAATGCACAGAGAAGACACATTTCATCTTCAATAGGGGCATCTCATGGGCAGAAATGAAGGAGCATGAACAACTGTCAATCTGTTTTTCCTCATTCAAATCATACTACAAAGCCTCGTTCACTTCACTGCAAAGGCATTCACTCTAGCTTTAGGAAAAGGTGCTGAGAGGCCTGTCCATCTTTGGGAGAAAATTACCACTTAAATACGCTGAACTTGTAGACAGAGCTACAGTTAGAGAATCGGAGAGCGTGAGTCTACTCACTTCAGTCCATTCTTCTTAACTGACCTACAAGGCCTCCTCTCATCCGTTAAAAGATGGACCTAGAATTCGCCATTCCACTCTTATAGAATCGGTATAAAGACCAAATGAAGTATGAAAGTGTTTAGAAATGAAGTATGACAACAACATAAGAAATGAGTGCGATGACAAGCATCGCTTTGGACAGTGTCAAGCCAGACCAATGGAAGGGACGTATCACTCATGCACGGGTATGCATCCTTTTCCCTATGAGCCCATTCAGTGTTTTCTTTTAACCTCACATGTAAATGTTGACCTCATATATCATTCATAAAATACATTTTCAGTCATTTTTATCTTTACTAAAACAGAATATTTTACCTCAAACTCAAGATAAAAAAGAAATTTGCAGCTAAAGGTCTCTAGAGGGGCATGTCTAAATGAGTCCATTAATGATAACTAAAAAGTCAACCCATCGCAAATGGAAAAGGCAGGTAAACATCCCCATGTAATGAAATCGGTAAAGAAAATAAATCACTCTCCGTTCCTCTTCTCCCCAGTGCCAAGGCTGAAGGACAAGGTTTTTGCAACCAAGTAATTGGAGATAAAGTTAATTTCAAACGTGGTTTCTTGGCTATTTAAATAGCAAGTCATTCCACATGTTTACTTAAATGCACACACAGCGCCACATGAAGTCCAAACACTGGGCCTTTTATATACTGAGACTGCACAGTATCAGAACAGATGAACGGCCATATGATAAGAAGTATGTGTTTGTACCCAATCTTTCATGTTCCAAATGGAATTTTTTTTAGATAAAATCCTTGAAATGAATGATTTTAAAATGTTAATTTTTTTTCATCGTGAAAAGTAATGCTGACAAGTATTCTCATACACAACCTTGCCTGATAGATTCCCCTTTAGGTCATAAGGTAGACAATTAAAAAAATTCAACAGATTTTCTACAAATGGGATGATTAATGTATATTACTCAATAGTCTAGGAACTTGGATTTTTAGGAAAAATTAGAAGGTAACATTAGAAAGTAATAAATTATTTTTAAACTAAATGCATACTAAAAGTATTTTTGGCTCAGTTAATAGTTAAAATAGATAATGATAATTTCTCTCTTCCCCAACATATAAAAGTAACGGCTATTAAATATGTTCATCCACTGTCCCATTTCAATATCACAAAACAGAATTCCACTGACCTTGAGGAGGACACGCAGTAACAACGCTGTATTAGTAAGAACTTCAATTATGCTTCACCCTCATTCCTTGC
>CABHPP010136392.1:24560-55653 GCA_902168425.1 Peromyscus attwateri | reverse complement strand
AGGGGTGAGGATTACACTTTTCTTTGGCTGTCAGAAAAGATATTTAGAAGGTAGTTAGGGATGATGCTGTTTTAGAAAAGTGGTGATTGTAGGTTCTCCTCCTAGATCTTTGACTTCACTAGCCATGTGTAGTAGCATACATTTCCAGTAGTAGGCATAGTTCCTTCCCTGTTGAGCAAGTCTTAAGCCAATTAGAGAGATGTTGGTTACTGCCAAGCTATGCATGTCATTACTCCACTTTTAGGGTTAATGTACTATGCTGGGTGTTGTCATGGTTCATCAATGTCATAGCTGGGTAGGAGAAACTACCCAAACGTTAGAGACTTCTGTTGTTTATTTCTCTTGCTTGCTCCTACCATTGCTTTTTGGGGAAAAAAAATGATGTTGTGAATGCTGCCTTTGTCAGAGATTAGGCAGATCTGTGTCTTGCAGAAGTGGTATATGATCAAGAAACTCCTTAATATTATCCCATTTATTTGTATAATTGATTTGTAAGGCAACAGTGGGCTCATGTGAATCATGGCATAAGATAGTCTCACTGGCTCTCTTGGCCTCAAGCACTATGAAGGTATGTCCCTGGCAGAGACTGTGCACACAGGTCTCTATCACAGTCTAGAAATGAAGTTTAAGAGTTTCACAAAGTCCCAATTTTAGAAAGGTTTCTGCTGGTAAATATATCAGCCCATATGGAAAAAAAAACAGATTATGGTATTTTATTTTGATTTTTTTAAAATTATTGTTTGCTGCTAGAAATTAATTCAAATCTCCTCCAAAAAATGTTTAAGACTAACCTTTTGGGATGTCCTTGAAACTCTATTTTTAGAGAAACACTAATTGTAGTCTTCAGGGTTGCCAGTAATACATTTTTCCAGAGGGATTAAATACATACAAAAATGTCAGAGTTACGAAGAATCTCCCAACTCTGGTTTTTTAGACTGGATTTAGAGGCTGAGTATTCATTTCAAGCCCTCTGGCCGTTGAAAAATTTACATAAAGTCTTTCAACACTAATACCTCAGTCAGAAAATTTCTGAATTGTTTCAGTGCTGAAGACCTCCCAAATGCTGCAACAAATGAAGGCACAGTATTTCTCATGCACTATATGTCCACTAAATGTAATTAATGCCTTCCTAGAACTTTCAAAACTGGTCAAACTTCTGAAAGACTTCACAAATGTATACCTTGTTTAGCAAAATCAGTTGTGTTAACAAATATCATCGGCATTAACTGTACAGTACTTCACATGTACAGGATTTGTCTTAGGAAATAGATAACTATTTTCCCATTTCTTGGAGTTGGGTAAGTCATTTCAGCCCTTTGGGTACCAGGTTTTTGTTTTTTTTTTATTTCAACAAAAGATAATTACTGTGATATCCAATTTCCCTTTTAAATTCTAAGGTTTTTTTTTTCCTTATAAATGTTTCCATCATATAGGGAATCGTGAATTCTAATTTAATTTTTCATGTATTGTGTTTTTCTTGAACTGGGGATTGGTTATTTTTAAATATTATGGTGTCCTTTTTGTTTTCCTTCTCCCATCCCATTTTTGGTGAGCATCTCTGGGCTGGTGGTCCTGGGTTCCATAAGAAAGCAGGCTGAGCAAACAATGATGAGCAAACCTGTAAGCAGCACCCTTCCATGGCCTCTGCATCAGCTATTGCCTACAGGTTCTTGTCCTGTTGGGACTCATTCCCTGATTTTCTTTGGTTATGGACTACGGCGTGAAAGTGTAAGCCAAATAAACCCTTTCTTCTCAAACTTGCTTTTGGTCACAGTGTTTCCACCCAGCAATGGTAAACCCTAAGTAAGACAAGAGCCTTAGTTTACATACAGGTGTCTTTTATGTGCTCATTATGCATTTCAAACAAAAAGTGAAGCTACAGAAAAATCACCCCAAGAAACCAGATGGCTGTACACTTGTGTACACTTCTTGCTGGGCATTCTTAGGACACTCTATAAGACACAGTGTGATTTGCTCAGATAGCCTCTAACTCCCAATTTCTGCTTAGGATCATAGAATCATTTTATATACAGATTTAAGAATTATCTACTCCCAAAAATTAAATTTGCTTGGAATAATTGGTTTGTGTCTAATGCCCATTTAGACCCCACATAATGGCCAGTCCACAGAAAGAAGATAAAAAAATAAAACAAGATTTGAGGCAGAGTGGTTGAAAAGGATGGCACAGGGTTCAATTGGCAGTAAGAGAGGGTGCACTTCTCCTGGACTTCTGATGTCCAAGAAACATAGGAATTATATGGGTCAGACTCTGGGGTACATATTACAGCACATGTTCATAGTAGACAAAATGAAAATCAGTGATACAAAAAATGTCAAGATATAGAATAGTTATCCAGACCATAAAAAAGTGCTCCACAGGTGAGTATATATTAAGTAAGTATGTATTGAGCTCTTGTTATATGCAAAATTCTATCCCAATTATGTCATTCTCAAACACAGAATCAGACAGTTGAGTATCCCAGGGTCTCAGCTAGATTTGACTGAGCTTTTGGCTAACTGTGTTGTGCATTGAATTAATACACATATTTCTACATGTGCCTGGACCTTCAAATATCAGGGTTTCTGGAAAGTACCTTCACCATACATACTAGTTTGGGGATATAGTAAGTATAAGGGAGCTTTTGACAACAAAAAATGTTGTCTTTGTTGTACATGCAAATAATTTAATGTAGGTTGTATCAACATTCTTGACTTTCTTGGAGTTAGTATATTCAGAACCTTGTCCTATTACCAGTTTTATGTGGTCAGGTTTGAAATCATATACATACACTTAACATTATGTGGACTGAGAAGGTTGTATTTATATATTTAGAAAGGTATAGCTGTGACATATATATATATAATATATATATATATATATATATATATATACAATTAAATAGGAAGAGATCAGGAACTTGAGAGAAACAAACACACAGGTGACTTTGGAGGAAAAGGGGAAGGTAGAAATGATGTGATTACGTTTTAGTTTTAGACAATAAATTTATTGAGAAAAATAGTTTGACTCTTCAAGCAACATTCTATTCTATCCTTTGAACTATGTATACTGTTTTAAATTTACATTTTCACTCTGTTAAACTTGTCTTCATTGTGATCAGCATCATTCTATACACATTACACAGGAAATCATTGAGAGATCAAGGATTTTGTTCGTACTCATTCCATCAGCTATAGTGTCTGAATTCTACACATGTAGATTTTATGTTTGGGTATGAATTCCTTATTTCTACCAAATCCAATTGTGTGGGTCATTTTTGCAGGTAGAGATTTTGTCAAGAGTATTTTATTTTTCCATTGATTTTCTAGTCAATACCAAATGCTATTGTGTGGTTTCAGCTTCTCTCTTATATTTGTTCCAGGGGTTTCTCTATGCTTAATTTTCCTTGAGTCAATTTCTGCAGTTCATATTGCTTTTATGAGATACTATTCTTGAGTTAGCTTTCTACTATAACAAACTTTATTATGTTTAATTCTATTTAAGATTATTTCTACATTTCTTTTTCTGAGTAAGTTCTTGCATTTCTTAAGTGCACCAACCTGTGCTTATGGTGTAGCAAGTAAAGATTGAGGTAGAATGTGGAGTCAAACACCCTCAGGGTCAAAGCAATAGGGCAACATGTTCTCTTTCCAGCTATGAATACCTGAAGTGGATTAGTTGAGAGTAATAATTGTGCAGGTGTTTATTATACTGTAGTCTAATAACGGTGGGTTGAGAAGTATCTGAGAATCAAGACAATTCTTTTGTTTTTTAATTCCTAGCTTCTGAAAGTTGGGTTTATTGGAGAGAAGTTATTCTGTGATTCCTAAATCAGTTGTAGCTTTCTCGGAGACTTCTGAGATCTGGCCAGTTAAGACTGGTATACATTCTTAAAAAATCATCTACACTATCTCTCCCCCAGTATAATCAAACTCAGGGAGGGTCATGTTATGATAAAATACCAGGGTCAACAATGGAAGTTTGAGACTTAGGAAACTAAAGAACACAACACACTAATACCCAAAGACAGCAAATTGAGTACAGGCCCACTTCTGCTTTCTTCTGAAACTTCAGTACATGAGAGGTAAAGAAGAAACAATTTAAAATATAAAGAATGGAAAGGAAAATGAGACCAAATGAGCAGAATAAAATGACATAAGGAAGAAGAAATGGAAATGCATGTTATAAATAGAATTGTGAACTCTGAATTCTAAACTCAGTGACAAGCTAAGAGATGCCATATTTGCCTAAGAGGAATAGCTCTCTAGTTCAAGGATCCAGTTCCTTTCCTGATTATGTTATGTAACACACTCCTCTTTCTCTTCTCCCCAATCAATGGGTGACTTATTCTCTGGGAATGATAAAACCCACATATATTAAGAAAATGATCAGTGGGTATGAGTTCTTTCTTCCTTCTGTGAGATGTGCATGCATACTTAAGGACAAGTGTGCGTGTGTGTGTGTGTGTGTGTGTGTGTGTGTGTGTGTGTGTGTGTTAAATGACATTAACACACACACACATATGTGTGGATATATGAGGATATTAAGCATGGACATACATTGTGATAACTGTAGGTGTGCTCAAATACCCTAGGATATTAAGCATGGACATACATTGTGATAACTGTAGGTGTGCTCAAATACCCTAGCATAGACATGTTGGCACAAAGGCATAGCCTGCCAAGAGCAAGGACATGTTGCCATGCATCCTGCTATTCACTGCCTTCATTTTGAAAGATGCCATTCATTTCAGATACACATCGACAACCATCCCACGCAGACCTGCTGTTGCTGTGATACTAACACTGTAAATTATTTACTTCATTTGAGTGAATTTGTCTCAGAAATGAAGTAGGAGGGGGAATGCATACAAATATCCCCATATGTTAGGAAGCTAGTGGCGAACCATTGTCCATCTCCAAACACAATCTGCAACAGATAAAGAGCTGTGCAGCGAGGCATAAAAAGTTACTGAACCTACTTTCTGTACCCAGAGCTTTCTGCCTGCTCAGCCTGAAGATTTCAGGGGCAGTGTTCATAGTGTTCATCAGATGCTTCTCTGAATTCAACTGAAAACCAGAAAGTTTTCTCAGGATAGCATTTTCTGGAAGTGTATTATGCTGGCCATTATTCGCTCACACCTGTCTTGCCCAAAATTTCCACTGCAGGTACAATGGAACATAATGGGCAGTAACTTTGTCCCCAGACACTCTTGTTTATTGTTACTAGCTGGTACAATACCTTCACATCAATATCTATGACAGTCCAATCTGATTTGGAATCTAGATAGAACATCCATTCTCTGCCTCCTGCTCCCATTCTTGCAGAAACAGTATTCATGATCAGCATTAGTAGTGACAGAAAACAGAAATTTCCTGTAGTAAAGGTATATTTTGATTGCAATGAGAAGCAGATTTATTATTCGTATATAAGGTCTCTAATTACAGATCCCAATTTCAGTGTTTGTCAGTATTATTCAGAGTGTTCCTTACCCCAGGGTGACACGGTTTTGAGCCGTGCAGAGTTGTTATTCCTGTTTATACTGACCGTTTCCAGGAAAGTACAATATATGAACAATTTTCTCTATCACAGTCATAATCTATTGCCTGCAAGTTGTACCTCCTAGAAAAGAGAACAAATTGGATGTGAACCTGTGACCTTTTTAGGATGTCAAAGTTGGACACATGTGTTAGTTGCAGGTACATGCGGATAATAGATCTATTTAGTAAATATAAAATACTTGTTAGTAGTAAACATGTGGGATGATTTTTCCAAGGCTCAGTTTCTTCAACTAGTAAATGGAGTGGATGGATTAGTTCTCTGAGATGAGATGATAAAGATAGGCCTTTCAGTCCTAAATAGAATATCTTTATCAGTCCTGCCATCGGCACCAAGTTTCAAGGAGCATCATGGAAGAGAAGGCAGGGTGAATGTAAGAGCTGGAAGATAAGGAGACATGCTGTGGAATACAGTCTTCTGTTCCCATGGTGATTGCACAACTTGCAGCAACAGTAGCTGCCTGCTCAAGACCTGCACAAAATCAATCCAGCCAAAGCTTCAGCATAGATAGACAATGTAGGCCCTATCCCTTGCTGATGAACTACTGGCAGCTGAAACTTGCTGAGGAGGAGGAATAATTTCTTTTAGAATGTGTGGTCACTGGTAGATTTCCTATGCTAGTAGACGCACTCCACACACACACATTCACGTGTGTGTGTGTGTGTGTGTGTGTGTGTGTGTGTGTGTGTGTCATAGCATTTACTGCATAGTGGTTTATTAAAAATGGAGACATGGGTTATTGCTGGGCCATTGTTTGGGAAAATTTGGAAGGAGTTGGAGGGGGAAGTGGGGAGTAGCTAGGATCATTTTAAATTATATCCATATATAAAATTCTCAATAATAAAATATTATTGCATTTTTTAAATTAAAAAACACCAAAATATTAGTCCAGCCATATAAATACACACACACACACACACACACACACACACACACACACACACACGCGCACGCGCAGGGGGGGCAGCAGACAGACAGACAGACAGACAGATATGGGGTACATGCATTTTGATAATTGTTTTGCTGATAGATTCCTTTAGGTTGAGCAGTCATTGCATACTTACTGTATCTTGAAGGAAGGTATGGGAAATATCAAAATAATTACAATTTCAAGCCATTTTTTTCCTAAGCCCAGGGAAGAATAATGAAAACAAAAGGACATATTCAAAGGGCTTGCCCTCCTCCTTCTTTCCTCCCTGGACAGAAATGTCTGAGTCTCCTGGGAAAAGAGCTCTCACTAACCAAGTTGCCATGAACCATTGTATCTGCCCAGTAACATACAGAAGTTTCCCCTTTGAATATGACCTCTCATCAGAAGCTGTGCCAAGCCACGGGCATCTCCCTGGCAGAAACTGTCTCCCGCGCTCCATTTTCACCCTTCAATGTCAAGTTCATTTTAAGAGTCAACCTTCCAAGACTCTTCCAAGGGACACTTGTCCCCTCCGCTAGGCACAGCCTTTGTGAAATGTTGTGCTTCTTTTTTCAAACAAGGGATCTTCGTGCTTCCCTAGAGATATGACACCTTTGAAGTTGACCCAAGACAGAGGCAGAAATTCAAAGTTACATAAAACTTCTCTTTATCCACTGCTACCCTTCTGGCTCCTTGAGTTTTAACAAAGGGGATGAGAATATGACAGAGATGAAATAGGACCACCCGTTAAGGAGTCAGGAAAAAAAAAGACTGTATGTTGTAAAGCCACTATGCAGCATGAGGACAAGCGATTACTGACCACCTTCAAAGCTGAGGTATCACCTTTAGGACTATATCATTCAGAGCAGAATTAAGAATTTCAATAGGTTGCTCCATCACACAAGTACTTCTAGATCTGTAAGTGGGACACACTGGTATAGGTAAATACACGCAAGGTTTCATAGCTTGCATGGAAGATGGTCAACGAAATTTGGGGGAAAATGAAAGGTGTCCACAAAACAAGTATTTCTATGAATAAATCAGGTAATTTTGGAACTATTCATCTCTTACTAGGCAGTCCACCAGCCAGCAGTTACTAACAGTCTAGTGCAGGAGAACTCAGACATGGATTTGTTTAAGATATTTAAGCTCTAAAGTGTCATATAGTACATACTGTACTAGCACTAAGTTAATGGCCAACAGAAACAACTGTACATAAGACTGTGGCATTTTCTTCTTCTTGATTTAGAGCACCAACAGAAGAGAATTTTGGTATAACTATACTCATATCTTGGGAGAGAGGGTCCTCTAAGAAAATAATTTCAAAATTAGGAATATAACTCTGGTACTCTCCTTTCCTACTAATAGGCACAGACTCATGGAAATGAAAGGTTTCTGCTTCACTATCCTGACAATAAGGCCATCCCTGGTTGAGTTATTGATGACAATCACACTTGGCTGTTTGAATCCTTTCTTTGGACACAGACCTCATTAAACCTTTCTTTAGCTACCTTGGCAGAGCTACCCACTGGCAAGAGAAGATTGACAAGCCTGAATTAGTAGATTTGTAATGGCAAGCTGGAGATGGGAAGAATATTTTAATTCTTTTCAATGTTTTTGTCATTGGAATGACATTTTGAAAATGACAATTTTGGATTATAAAAATAGAATAACACTAATTAAATTTTGAAGAACAAGGAGATACAACAAACTTCTACCAGAATCATATTATCTCATTTCATTCTAATCTTTTTTCAGAACTGGGTGTGCATGTGTGATTGTATGTTTAAAAAGAATTATACAAATTATACTCAAAGCACAGGCATTTACAAGATGATATTTTATTTTTATAAGCAAGTTATTGATTTTTCTTCCTTTTATCTATTTATCAGTTGTATATATGTTTGTTTATTTTTGGTGGCCTGGATCAACGTTAAGCTTCTTAGATTCGTGATAGAAACAATGCATTTGTAGACTGGTAGATATCAAATAGCTATAGATATAAGAAGTGAATTTATATGTATATGCTGAAAATCTTGACATGAACTCGCTGAAACTAGATTGTTATAAAAGCACAACTTTCCCTGGGGCCCAGGAGCTTCCTGATTAGATTACTGACCAAATTCTAGAATGGATCCTGATCTATAATTCCCACCCCTGTCATTTATCATCTCTCATTTAGAGGATGCTAAGAGAAGCAATGCCTTTTACATTAAAAACTAGTTTTAATGTAGCCAAATGATACATCAGAAAGAATAAAAGCTTTTTTGGGTGGTTGCCATATACTGCTCTGCACACAAAATGTTTCATAGATAATAGTCAGATGTGTGTGTGTTTGTGTGTGCATGTGTGTATGTGTGCATGTGGGGATGTGCATGTGTGTGTGTGTGCATGTGGGTGGGTGTGTGTGTGCATGTGTGTGGGTACATCTTTGTATTTTTATGACAAGAAAAAATAAGATTATATTTTTACAATATATAAATTCTAATTATTTTTAAATAATTTTGAAAATTAAAACATCTCAGAACTACTGTTTTTTATCAGCAGTGAGTTCAGCAAAAAGAAAATGCTTTATATGTGAGGAACCCTGATTCTTGTCCTAATTTTCCACTGCTTGCTGTCTGTTTTTTTTTTTTTTTTTTTGGTTGTTGTTGTTGTTATTGTTTTGTTTGTTTGTTTGTTTTGGAAAGGAAGACTATTCTTGCATAATGTGGAGGATTCCTTCTTGCCTTAACTTTCTTTGCTTTTCTGACAGCTTGATTTTATCTTCCTCTGGATTGTTTAAAGCATGGTTTTGGGCAATCATTAGATTACATTGCTTTTCTTCAACTGGAATCATCACATCTGAACTCAGGCTCTCTTGTTGACCTCAAGGTTGCTATATTTTAAGGGTAGCTGAAAACAGCCATATCCATGTTCACTTGCAGCCAAGCTGGTGAAACATTACTATAAGTGGTATTTTCCCCCTGCCTTCCTCAAACCATGGGCATTTTAAAATAGCAATGTAAACATGAGTTAGAATCAACATTCATTCATTCAGTACATTTTTCTGGCACTTATTGTAAGCCAAGACTTTCTGAAGGCACTAGGAATCCAATAGCTATAATATAAGCAAGGTTTCCCTTTTATGTCATTCAGAATCTGAGAGAGTATATATCACTCAAGTCACATGGGTAGCATGAAAAAATACAGCCAAGTGCCAGCAAAGGCAAGTATAACTTGCTGTGAAAATCTACAAATATTGTTCATTCAACCTGTTCAGACAAGTCAAAAATGCCTCTCCCAGAAATGAATGCTAAACCCAAGATTACATGGTGTCTTAGAGTAAAGAACAAAAAAGAAGTGCTCCAGAATCTAGGTAGAAGACACATAATAGGCAAATGTCCTGCAACAGCATCAGTGAAATCAAGGACATTGAACTAAAAAGAGTGAAGGTATAGGTAATCTTGAAATGGAGGAGTTGGACATTCTGATAGTGGGTGGCTGTGCAAGGTCCTTTTTCCCACTTAAGAAGAAGCAACATCTGTATTCTGGAAGCAAAGGAAAATTATGGATAGAATCACATTAGCATGATTTGATTTACTTATCAATCACTTTTCAGTTGAGAAGGAAAAGAGATAAGGTAAATTTGTCTACAGCAAGACTGGAGAATTAAGTAGCAGCATAATGGCTTTATTGTTATTCCTGATTCTGTTTTGAACTGATAACCTAACTTTCCTTGAGTGACTCATTTCTGTAGCTCCTATCATGGGACAAGGAGAATGTTACCTAGGGGAAAATAGAGAGCTCTTGTCCTCTTGTTTACTTCTGAATTATTTATGTTATTAAAATGGATTTAGATATGTGAGAGATAGTCTCAGGTCCCTCAGGACTCACTGAGCACAGACCCAGAGATGATGCTCAGCACAACTGTGTGTTGCCTGGGAACAATTCATGGATAAGGCTGCCAGGTACTTGTCACTATGTCCAGCATAATGGATAGAAAACTTGTAAGTTATTATGGTAATTCTTCATGGGCTCTTGTAATGGTTCCATATTTTCTCACACTTTTTTCAATTAAAGGCACACACCCTTATTCCTGGAAAATGGTGTACTTTTCATGAGAAATTACTATTCCTGCAAAAAGCCATCCACATAATGATTAAAAAACTAAATCCTCAGCATCTTCAGCATCAGGAAGCATCAATGCTGTCCATTGTAAAGTGCCTCACAATCCCATTGTTCTTGTACAGTATAAGAAAATTTACAGATTATCTCTGATTCTTACCTTCCTCTTATCCTGCCAATGTGTTGACTGCAGTTCAGAGAAAGCCAGGCTGGCCAGGAAGCAGCTGGGTATTTATCTCTTTTGTCTCCTCAGTACCTACTTATTCATCCCAATACCAACAGAAACATTAAATGGGTGCTATTACACATTGCTAGAATTTAGATACTAAGTCAGTTGTAGCTGAAAGTTTTTCTGTGTCCAACCTGGCCCATGGTCAGGACAAATCTCTCTCACCAGCCGGTCCTGCAGCAACTCGGACCCAAATAAACACACACACACGCTAATACTATTTTTAAACTATGACCATGACAGTCTTCTTGTTATCTACTTCTTTTATCTTAAATTAACACATTTCTATAAATCTATACTTTGCCATGTAGCTCATGGCTTATGGTACTTTACATCTTGCTTCTCATGGCTGCAGCTGGGCTGCATCTCCTTTGCTCTCTTTTCTTCTCCCCTATCTCTCCTGAGCTAATGGCCAAGCAGTTTTAATTAACATAAGCCTCTGTGTGTTTACTTACATATGAGTGGCTGCAGACAGGGCAGGACACAGAAAAACTTTCAGCTACAGTCAGTGAACTAAATAGTCCTATACTAGGGACTAAACAAAATATAGGTTTACTTATCAAGACTGAAGCATGATAGCATAATCCTATGGACAGAGTTTTATCTCATCCTAGAAAATACACACACAGTGAGGCTGCAATTCAGTTCCCTCCATAAAAGAAAACTCAGATACCTAGTAAATATTCAAGAAGTTCTAGTTCCTTCTTCTATAACTAAGCTCATGTGTTGAGCTGTCAAAGTTGGCCATGGTGGATTCAATATTGAGGAAACTGGTTTCTGGACAAGAAATAACATTGAGGGAGGAAAAGGTGAGGCAGGAAAGGGTGGTACATTGTTGACTTCTGATACATATATAACTATCCAGTTTGGCCAATAATAAGAGTTTAATCTTTCATGTGCCTCCTTGAGAGCAGATAGCTTTCATTTGAGATGAACTAAAATAAACTATATGACAATGAGAAAGATAAGTGGGAATTAGAATAAACTTAGGAGGCTCCAGTGATTGTAATTTCCATCAAAACATATTACTTCCATCAACAACAATAAAATAGGGAGAGCACCTGAAGAAATGATCACTCAGTGCAAAGGCACATTTCCTTTCTCTTTTGAAAAAAGAGAACACAAATGAGCATATGAGGACAAATAGCAATGCTATGCTGAGGCTGTGGGAAGTTGGCACCTTTATTTCAGTTATTTCTCCAAATAAGGTTAAATGGATTGTGTTGATGACAGGTAGCCTAAATATTACATCCATCACCTACTTTTCCTATTATTTTCCTCCTTTCTGAAATTTTATTAAAATGAGAATAAACGGTTAGCTACTGTGTTCATTAGTTTGCAGGGGCTGGCTTAAGAAACAGATTGCTGGTGCCATAAACATAGGCCTATGAATTCTGTCATGCAGGCTCTGATGTGGCGTGTCAATTCTCAGGGAATGGTTTATCCTAAATAGTGTTTGCTGTTATTCATAAATACATAATGACAGTCATCCTTAAGCAAACTTCATCCAAATCACTCCATCCTGTGCTAGTAATAACTGTACACCCAGTAAAGAGCTGAGAGGCAGCTGCTCGGGGGTGTTTATAATACTGGGCATTATTCAAACATGTGCTAACCCCTCTGCAGCAAAAGGCTGTTCTTAGGAACAGGAAGGACCACTATGGATTTCTAAATTTCCAAAGCTAACTGAGAATATGCAGCAATGGGATCAGGCAATGGAACAATCAGTGAGAAGGGAACATGTTAGATAAGCGTCATTGCTTTCTCTCAGGTTAGTAAGAGAGCTAAGACATACACATATTATTTAAACGACGCCCTTTGATTTACCCCACAAGCTAAAGGTAAATACATGGGAAAATATCACATTTGAGAGAAAAGATTGAATGTTGATATCACAGTGTTTATCTATGAAATTAGCAAACTCACAAATCCAAGTTTCAAGGTGATCCTAGGTTTAATATGGAATAAAAAACATATAGGAAAATCAGGATAATTTGGGGAAAATACTAATAAAAGTAATATGAATTAGTAAATATGAAAACATGCTCAGCATTTTTTTTAGGTTTTCACGACAGGGCTTCTCTGTGTAGTCTTGGCTGTCCTGGAAATCACTCTGTAGGCCAGGCTGGTCTCATACTCAAAGAGATCCACCTGCCTCTGCCTCCCAAGTATTAGGATTAAAGGCATGCATCACCACCATCTGGCTCACCAAAATTTTTAAAATGGTTTCTGTTATAGCAGATCATTGGTACAACAGTGCAAATCTTATGAAGATATAAATACCTGAGAGTATTTAGTAGATGATAAAAGGAAGAGATTAATGAAAATATATTGTTGGGACATGTGCTAATTTTTTAAAAGATAAAGCCCAAAATATTGATACATTTTTATATCTAAAATCACAAGGTTCAGGTAGAAATAATAATTACTAACTGTGAAAACTTTTGTGAACATAAGGATCAAAGGGAAATATATGTGTTATTTTTCTTAAATGGAGTGGAAAATTCAAAACAAGGAGATTTAATAAAATTATACAAAAGTATAATATACTCAGACATCCCAGATTATCATAAAGGAAACTGACAGATAGATGATCCCCAGGAGTACTAATTCTAGACTGTGATATTCTAATGAGTATTAAATTAGTATCAAAATAATTTTATGGATACAATTTTAAAACCATTCAATAGGAAAATGAGAAAACTTGCACACTTTAAAGAACAGCAAAACACACAATTCTCAATCACAGTAAGACAATTGTTCAATCTCACACATAACTAAAGAAATTTAACCTAAATTGATGTTTTTCACATCAAAATTATGGAGATCTAAAATGCTGATATTATCTAATATTGAGGAAAATACAGTTAAACATAAATATAGTCTTGCTAGAAGTTTAAGTAGATGATTTTTGTGTGAAGTCTTTGGCAATATCTATAAAACTGTAATATATATGTATCCTTTAACTTAATAATTCTACTTCTAAAATTGTGTTCTATAGCTATGTCTACCCCTTTATAAAAATCTGTGCTTAAAGTAATAGTAAAATATACTACATCGTTTACAACAAATTATATATTCCCAAAAGAAACTCCACAAACAATTAAATCTGTCAAAAGAAATTGATTAAGTTACAACTCAGTGAATAGAAAGGAATGTTTTAAAAAATGTGGGGGGACCTTCATACTTGCCTCCGACTATGCAATGGATCATTATTCTCCATATAAATGGAACTGCAAAGCCTATATCCCAGGGTTATCAAGAAAAATGAAATAGTGTGAGGAGTGCAAAGAGCATAACATGATGTTTGCTTCATGGTGAGCATGTAGAAGGGTCCTGTATTCTGCCTTCACAATCATCTATTGAAATGTTGTCATTTAATGCCAGTTTTGCTCAAGTCTTTTACTCAGATACCTAACACTTGGATAAATTAACTATAAACATGCCAATTGGTGTGATCTTGACTCTGTCCCCTTGATGTGTTTGGCATCTACTCAGCTCTCATTCTGCACACTGACCACGTTGCTTTCACAGCTGTCCAGTGTAAATACACATACTAAGTGCCCAGCGAATGCCGTTTCCCTAGCTTTCTGACGGGTGGAGAGATGTAGAACTTGCAGGACACAGTATTTATAACCAGTTTCCTACAACTGAATAAGTAGTTAACCAACCATCCAAGGACGAAACTAAGAGGCTGATAAGAACGTATGGCAACAGCTTCTGTGGGTCGATTTCAGAATCCACCTTCTTCTTGTGTGTTTGGCCATACCTTTTGGAGAGACATTTTATGACTACATGACATAATTCCCATTTCTGTGTTTGGCTTGCTGTACAAATGGAGGCAATCTGCAGGGGAAAATCTGCTTGCTTGCTCAAGCTTGGTAAACATAAGACCAGGAGATACATCATCTGTGCTGGGAGATCTATAGTAAAATAATTAGGAAGTACTAACAGTATAAAAATAATATTATTTTGGGGAACTTTAAAAAAACTGAATAAAGAAGCAAAATTTAAAAAAATCATTGAATTATGCCCATGAATAATTGAATTCATATTCAGTCTATTTGAGTAACCACATAAAGTTTTTATTGTGGAAAAAGTTGAAGGTGAATTTCAAAGGAGCTGTTGCTAGTTCTAAATTATCATGTCAAGGAAGTAAATAGAACCACAATATTGATATTTGAAACCAAATCTCTGCTTTCCTGCTACTGTTTTTGCTTGATGGCTGTTTATCCCTCCACTGGCAACTCCAAAACTGCTGCAGAACAGATCAAGGCCCTGTGTTGTTAGAAGTATATGCACTACACCTGCAATTTTCAGACTCCGAGGAAGGTGAGATGAACCCAAACTACCTTGCTGAAAGAAGGCTTGTAGCTGTTATTACAAATGATCAAAGCAGGCAATTCTGAGTTGCCTTGGGTCAGTTCTTTACTACAACTAAGATTATCTATAAAATAACAGAACTGGGGAAAGTAAGTTCAGCTATGTTATAATTCTTTTATTGCCAAAATTTCATCAGTGCTCAAAAACTGGGAACACTTTGTGACACCGGTTTCTCAGTGTGGATACTCTGTCTTTATCAACAAACAACTTCAGCGAATTTGTCATTGTGATATAGAGAGTACAGAGTCAGGAAGGGTGGTGCAGAGGGAAGAGCTGGGCTTTGCAGACGAAGCTATGGGCTCAGTGCCAAATCTAAATCTCCCCACCATCATTCTAACCATTCTCCCTCTGGGGAGTCCCTCTGTGTCCTTTAGCATCAGTTTTGTCCTCTGTAAAATGGGGACAATGGTCTCCAAGCTCTGGGATGGTAGCTCTAGGAGGCTATACATACTGAATGCAATTTATCATTGAGGAGTAGTTAACAGAAATAAACACAACAGTAACTGAGGAAGGGAGGAATTCATAGTTTATGGATCAGAAAAATCATGCAGATCAATATTGTATTTTCAAAAGACATATCATCCAAGTATAAGCCCATATTTGTATTGTACTTCTAGTGTGCAAATATTTATTTTAAATTTAGTAGCTATCAGCAAGGTTATTGCAATAACATTCCTTAAGAAGATTCTTTCTCTCTTGTATTATATATACGAACAAACTGCACGTTTGTTTAAAAGTTCTTGTCACTTCACACAACAGACACTATCTGATTTCTCCTTTAAACTGCAATGAGGTCACTATCCTATGTTTATGACATAGCATCAGGTTGCCATGGAGATGATAGCTTTACCAGCAGCTCTGCCTTGCCATGACTTCACAACAAGGTTACCAAGAAGCAGATGGGCTGTGAGGCACACAATCCCCCTTGTCTAAACATAACTAGCATTGATAATTAATTAGCTGAAGCAGCAGGGAGAAATTATAGAAATGTGGAAAAGGTAACAAGATTTCTATTTATTACTTATTTGATAGATCTATTCCTTTTGCTAGAGAGAGACCACACCCCTCCATCCCTGGGGTGGGAAGGATGCTGAGTATACCAATTTTATGTGGCTCTGACGGTTTGGATGTGCTAGACCCTTTGATTTCTGGATTAGCACGGGGAAGTAGTTACATTTTTGTTACAGAAATGGTGGGAAGGTGGGATCTTAACACAATAGCTACCTAGTACACTGACCTTGTAAAAATATGGAGGGCTGAAGTGATGGCAAGTTCTCGGTCACATCCATACTTGTATCACCCACAGCTCATTAGTTAGTATGCAGAACTTTGAGGTGTTTGGATTATTAAATTAATTTTAAAAGGAAGAAATCATATATTCTAAATTGCTTCCTCTGAGAGACTGAAAAATATATGTTCATAGCTATACACAAGGATATGGGCAGTCTGTGTGTCTGGGTTCTACCAGGGACACATTTTGAGTTGCACTGCAGTTTTCCATCAGTTATCCATGTCCCATTGCTGTTGACTGCTCCAATGTGTATGAAATGTTGCTCAAGGATCATCATTCTTTTCAGTGGTAAGTACTTAAAAATATGTCTTACTAATAGTCCCAGACACCAGAGACCATAGGGAAAAAGTATGTCCTGTGTCCCACCATTCTAATCAGAGTTCTGTATGTGAAAAATGACCCTTCCTTCTCTATTCACACTCCAGGGTTATGGTGCTATTGTGTCTGCAAGAACTGTGGGTCTTAGGGAGGATGGCTGGAGCCAATTGTGGAGTTCTGCCTCATCAGTTGTACCTTGTGTGGACTGGGACGTGGAAGAGGGTAATTGATGTGCAGCAAAGCAAATGAAAGTGCTTCTTAAAACATCCTGTGTACATAGATTGAGAAAAGTTCACTGAGATAAAATCAACCCAAATCGACATTCTCCACTCTTAAAACAAATTACTGATGACTTGGTGCACAATGACTTGAATCTTGGTCAGTTCTAGTGGGGAATGATGGATTAGTTAAACTGGCCATCCTTCTCCTCCCATGTTGTGTTCTACTTGGGCCTTTGCTTTGCAGTCCTGGGAACTAAAGCCAAGGCCTCAGGTTTGCTACAGTATCACTCTACCAGGGAGTCACATGCCCAGCACTGTGACTCCTGTGCTTGTCCACAGGAACGCACTGCTCGAGGATATGTGTCCTCTTATTTCCTGTCCTAGTTCAACTATTTTGTTTCTATCATACATAAACAAATGCTTACAGGGCCTGTGATAAATCTTTGTTGACTGGGTAACACATTGAAATTTGTCTTATTATTCTTGAATGATTTTAAGATCCAGTTTCTAAAGTTATATTCCTGGTATTATTTAGTTGATGGAATTATTCAAGGGGTACTGATACCTTCGAGCTCCCTGAAATCATATATGTACCTTTATTGTGGCTCTTCAGGTCATGAATAAATCTTAAACCATGAAATACTACTGTTTTCACTACAGAAGTGATTTTTAGGATTCTTGTTCTGGCCCATGGTCTCTGGTCATCTATTTACTTAAGATATTATTACTAATCAGCTCATACACATCTAAGATCAGGCTGTATAGTTTAAAGTGAGTTAGTTAAAATGTCACTCTTTAAGTTGGAATGTGAACTTCATGATTAACAGTCATTATCACAAACATCTAAAGCTCTAATTGACGGCTCGATGTCTTTGAACAGTTAAAAAAAATGGAAGTACAATTTAATTATTACTTGATTAATGTGCTGTGTTTGGTATAAAAATACTCCCAGAGATGGGGCACTTGGAAAAATGGATATTCAATAATGAAAGGTTTAGGAATTCGTAATCTAGTTTGATGCTTTGAAAAATGAAATAATAATGATGATGATGATAAATGTTTAATAAGGGCTTGCTATGTTCCAAGCACCGAGCTAATATTTAATTCCATATCCTCCTCCCACCCTGCACTATCTTAAAAAGAAAGCTTGGAGGACAGAATTATTTTCCTTTCTGTATGAATGAAAAATGTGTTAGGAGGGCTAGGAGACCTGCAACATTTTACACACTTAATAGTTGACGGGAAGAGTTTGTGTGACTTATAGATGAAATAGCGATCTTAATTATTCTGATACTCCAGCTAGTTGTTCATCCCTGTGGTTTTATTCATTTTTTCCACTGTGTTTTAGTCTTTCTTTGTTAGGAAAAAATGATTAGATTATTAATCTCTTCGTTTCACATATGATACAAGCATGCACTATGGTCCTTTGCAGATAAGTACCACAGGACATAATTCTTTTGCCATGGCATCTGCTAACACGTACCACCTCGTAGGAAACTCAGCGTGGGTTTCTGCTTTCTTGGTAGAAGATACCAAGGGGGAGATGATGTATAATTACTTGTCTGGTGGGGTTTTAAATTACGTGAATAACTGTCTATCTAAAGAAGAGTATAGCCATCCATTTTTTCCCTCAGCCAGTATATGATAAGAACTTTGGGAAGTGAAAGGAACTTTGAGATGGTTTAAAATGAATGACCCAGAGAGCTGGTGATTTATGAGCACTATCTTGTTTTCCCTGAGAACATGACTAATTCCCCAAGCCTGCAAACAAAGAAAGCAAAATAAACAACAAATTCTACAGATGACACTAAAAACACTCCAGAATGAAATAGAATATGTCACATCTGAGCCAACTGTCATGTCTTTAACCCTTCCATCTGTTGCTCTACATTAGAATAAAGGAAGCTAAAAACACAGACCACATCTAGGCTACTAGCTAGGTAATTTGATTTTCAAGTGTGTGTGAGCCACAGAGGCACACTGTGTGGCTCTCTCTGTGTGGAAACATTGAGGCTCAAAAATAACCCTACGCCCTTCAGCTACCCAATATGTTTTGTACCCTCACTCAAAGCCATCTCTGACTGGATACCATACAAATGGCTTTCCTGGACTTCACCAATGTGGAGTCTTTGGGGTTGCTTTCAGGAAGTCACATGGGGGTTTTCAAAGATATCTTGTTTTATGCCTAATTTGATACAACAATAAAACAAAAGTTGGAGAGAGTATTGAAGTTATAAACAAGTTTGCATGTGTTTTCCAGCTTTATTATATCAAAGTGTTGCTTTATTATTATGAAATTCAAAGAGATACTGGGAAACAGAAATTAGGAAAAATGATAATAGCCAACATATGAAATGCTACAAAAGTAATTTTGATTATTTTAAGAAGTATCTTTATGGGCATGACTTTGGGGTGTCTCCTCAATGGTTCCACCCTCAGTCCTTCCCAAGCTGACATCCCATTGGCAACACCCTATGGTACATGCTTCTATGGAAATGCATTCTACTGTTAGTGGTTGCAACTAAAGTGGGCACCAGGGACCCTGTGAATGTGACATGCTGTAGCATGTTCCAGAAGCTGCTGCTGCTGGTCCTCACTGAGCCATGCCCTTGCAGCCTCTTTGTTCTTACTTGAAATGGGAAGATGGGTGGGGGAGAAAACACCCTAGCAAGAATCATAGTCTGCCCAGACTTCTTTACCTTATATACAAAATGTTCCTGAGGTTTTGTTGTTGTTGTTGTCAAGTTAGGTTTCTGAGACATCAAAAACTTTTTTTATTAAGAAATTTTTTTATTCATTTTACATACCAATCACAGGTCCCCATCTCTTCCCTACTCCCACACCCTCAGCCTCCCCCCTCAACCCCTATTCCCTCTTCCGACAACGTAAGGTTTCCCACGGGGAGTCATCAAAAACTGTTGCAGGAATGTTTCATGGTCGGCAATTAGAGGTTACTCCCCTACCTCAAGAATATAAGAGTGGAATGTTAAATATCAGTACCTACTTATTTCTCAGAAGCAGGGGAATCCTTTCCCCCCATTTCTTCTGTCCCCAGCATTTTGGGGATAAGTATCTGTTTTCCTTCAAATCTCTTTCATCTTGTTCAGACCTTCTGTTTTATCAAACCAAGACAGATTGCATCTTTGGATGGTGTATTTGTAGCATCTACATATACATGTCTGTGCATGTGCGTGGGGATATGTATGTAAGTTTGTGTGTTGTTGCTGCTGCTGTTTGGCTACTCTTGAGCCTAGGGTGTCTTTCATACTAAGCAAGATGCTACTACATTCCACTAGCATGCTGTCCTCCAGCTTCTACAATAAATGTTTTTGAAGTCCTACCATTTTAGTTAAATAATTTATTTTAGTAATACTTAGTACTACTGAATGTGACTGTAGCTGACATTCAAGCAGCATGTATACACATCAATACTCTTACACTCAACAAATATCAGTTCTCTCTGATGTGTCAATCATCTCACTAGCCTTCAAGAATTGAAGGGCACACACCAGTTTAAGCTTTGTTCTCCATGTCAGCTAGGGAAATGGTCATTTCTCTCTATAAAGAGGGGAAAGATGAGAATCATGCTACTTTTTAGTCATTCTTTAGAAAAGAAAAAATAAAACGAAGACATAGCCTCTAAATTGGATATGTGTGATCCATTGGCTGGTGGCATCAATATTCTAAAAATTTACTAGAAATAGACATTGCAAAATTTTGCCTCTACTGTGCTGAATTAGAATCAATAGTTTAAAAAGAAAACCCCTAACCATTTTACAAGTGAAAGTTGGAGAAGTACTTAGAAGTGCTTAGAAGATTTCACTTCCATTGACAAAGAACAAAGAAAGGAAGTCTCACAAATTAGAAAGTTCCTATCATGACAAGTGGGGAGTAAAGAATGGAGGCAAAGTGGGGAATCTGCGTACATTGTGTGTGTGTGTGTGTGTGTGTGTGTGTGTGTGTGTGAGAGAGAGAGAGAGAGAGAGAGAGAGAGAGAGAGAGAGAGGGAGAGAGAGAAAGAGAGAGACAGAGACAGACAGACACACACACACACACACACACACACACACACACACAAAGAGAGAAAGTCCTATCCAGACACAAAACTACAGAAAGATCCCTGACGTTTTCAGTACTCTGCAGATCTCAACCTCAAGGTTCATTCTATTGACCAGAGACATGTCTGGAGCCTATCTCTTACCTAAAGTGTTCACAGACTATCCTAAACATCATGGACATAACCTCAACTTTCATCCTTAATCCAACCACCACCAGCATTGACAGAGGCAGTCTTTCTGATATTTCCTCGAAAGGCTAGCACAAGCTTATGAAGCTTAGTGAAAGAACTTCTTGTGATTACACGAAGCAAAAGCCTGACAAAAGCTACAATCATCAGAGGGGAGGGGGCCTCAGCCGAGAAAATGCCTCTATAGCATTGGGCTGTAGTCAAGCCTGTAGGACATGTTCTTAATTAGTGATTGATGGGAGGGAGCAGTCCATTATGGATGATGCCACCCATAGACTGGTGGTCCTGGGTTCTATAAGAAAGCAGGCTGAGCAATGATCATAAGCAATGATGAGCAAGTCAATAAGCAGTACCCTTCCTTGGCCTCTGCATTGGCTCCTGCCTCCAGGTGTCTGCCCTGTTTGTGTCCCTGCAATGACTTTCTTCAATGATGATCTATGATGTAAGCCAAATCTTCCCATCCCCAAGTTTCATGGTGTTTCATCACAGCAATAGTAACCATGACTGAAAGAATGATGGTAATCCTGATGACATCATAATGCCTAAACTATTTGTGGAAAACATTTCATAAAATTATTGCTACTGTATTATAGCTAATATATCAAATTACTTGCTAAAGCAATAGGTGTTTCATTTAATCATGTAAGTATATGTAGGAAATGCTCCCCTGAAGACATGGCTTCAATTAATAAATGAGACTGATGGATCTTCTCACAGTGTATGGTCAGGAATTAATTGACTGTCTTTCTTCAGAAACTATTTAACTTGTTTTCATGTAGTTATACCGTAGGAATGATTATTGTCCTATGTCACTTTGAGACAAAGTAGACAGTGTTGCAATAAGCCTGGTGGTGGTACCCAGTAAACTTTAGACACACAGCCCTTTCCACATACCACTCCTGTCCTACCTGTCCCATCTTATTCTTGCCTGTTATGAGACACATCCAAGGCCACTAAGTTCTCTGTGAAAACATCGGATAGTTATGAAGGAATGAAGAGCTTAGAGCTTTACTGTAGCAGCTTCAGGAGTAACATTCTTTGCCATGTCTCATGGCTTCTTCCCATACTCAATGAAAACTCATAAGCTCACAGCATGGGTTAGTATGGCCTCATTACAGACACAGATTTATTGTCATTTCAAACACAAATGGGGAAACTCAGTGCTTGAAAAAAAAAGTGTCCCAAAGCAGGGAATGAGCAATAAATAAACCAAAACAGGGTTGGAAGGTAACAGAGCCAAGACAATTTCATGGCATAACATAACACATATAAGAGATTTCAGCATGTGGAACATTGGATGATTAAGGGATAGTTATTAGATAGTGGCATTCACCATCCATCCCTATTACTGTTAAATCTTCCAGTTTATTTTGGGGAACAGATTTTGACATCTTGCTGAGCCCAGATCTCTGCCTCATTAGGAGGTATATGTCTATCATGCTTGGCCCTCATCTATCTGCTTCATCAGGAAGCATGTGTGTTTCAGAGTTGGAGCCATGTACTTTAAAGCTTCCAAGTGCACTGGATACATCCACACATGTACACATTGAGCATACCATTACATGCCATCTAGGTGGAAAATAACCTTCATACTCCATGTGAATTATTAAGGGTTGTTACAATCTAGACCTGTTGGCTCAGGTCTATAATCAAGGGTTCTCAAAGGACTGGGTCATGTGGATCTCAAGTTCAGTTCCTATATTAGTATGGGTCATGGGGGGATATCATTACAAAAAGTCCAGATCTTCCATAGAAGTTTCTATTCCAATGAGAAGCATATGGAGACAGTTCCTTCCCATCACACTGCTTACATACTTTGTATCTGATGCAAAATCATACAAAAAGGAGAGATTTCAGTCCTTCGCACAGGACCATCCAGATTATTACCTAAGCATAGTTTTCTGTTCCACTCCCTACCATAACTGCAGATTGTTGCCATAGATGAAACTTTTAGAACCTCAGACTTTCTTTCTCCTCCATGTTAAGACTTCATCTTTTCTATCAGGAAATTATTTCACAGATGATTTACTAATCAGTTACCTTAACACTTTGTTTTTAAAAACTACAAGGTATGTTATCTAGTATATCATCTGTTATATTGCCTGTGTAATTATTTAATTTCTTAAGGAGATTAAAAATTATTTGAAGATAGATATTGCCCAAACTCTGACAAGCTCCACAAAAGTTATTTGTCTTTAAGAACAAGTACTCTGCATCATACGATAACAATGACAATGTGAAATGTGACAATATTCTTTTTAATGTGGACTTAAACAGAAAGTAACTTTCCAATGCACAAAATTTAAAAATCCCTGGTTCGTGCTGGGGAGCAGAAAGAATTCTGGTTGTATCAGTGAGAAATAACCAAGCAGGGAGGAAAGAGATGCAGGAGGTAATGCCCCTACTGGAGAAGAGAGAGAGGTGACATGTCACCCTATCATCTCTATAATCCAGAAACAGAGAGAACATTGGAGAAAAGCAATGGCTGTAGAAGAATTTTCAGAATGAGCTAGGTCATAATGATCATATGATGAACAAGTACTCAACTGCATTCCAATGCCAAACCGATGCTGATTGCTCAAGTAACACTTATTTAAAAAAAAAAAAATTCAGTGACTATGCAGAGTAAATATCTTCCAAAGATCTACAGTTACTAAAGCTTGATTTGTCTTTATAGTGCTTGCTGGATTATTGATACTTATTTTGAGAATAAAAATACATATTTTAGAGGTAGGAAAAAATGGTTTTTTTTGGGAAAAGGGGGAAAAGGAAATAAAATTCTAAAACTCTGGAAAAAAAACAAATAAAGCAAACAATAACATCAACAATGATGACAAAAGAATGAGGAAATAGAAAAACTACCATTTAAAGGCTAAAGAGACACTGGAAAAAGTGCTCTCCCCTTCCAATGGCTGAAGCTGCCCTCACCCTAGTTCCCCACTAAATAGCTGTCTTTCATTCCTAAGGCTGATTCAATGGTCTGCTAACAAGTCTCTCTCACCAGTGTTGCTCTCTGTGAAAAAACACATCTCCCATACAGCCAGAGCATTCTGTCTCAAGGAAAAATTGGCTTCTTATCAAAATTCTCTGTGCCTATCCCATTCCACACACCTAGCTTGCCTTCACTCCCTGAGGTCTTATTCAGCCTTTATTAGGCACTGTGGGGACAGACAGACATAAACAAGAACATGCTGCATAACGGCACTCCAGGAGCTTACACGGTAATGAGAGACCAAGTCCATGTCCCTTGATAAGATGTGCCAAGCTTGCGCAAATAGGGATATGTTTATGTCTCCAATTTTCCTCATCACTTCCCAAGAGTGTGGACACTACATTCTTCTTTCAAAGATGCTAATGTTCCTAATGTCATTTCTCTCCTTGTTCTCTTTGGACCCCAAAGGTTTATCTTACTGTGCATCTTATAGTGACATACCTTCCCAACCCATGTGCCTTTATGTTCCCCCAACTTAGCTACTTTTCAGTATGCTTTTTTTGGCATGTGTTTCTTCCACTAGTTCAGCTCAATAAGAAGTCCCCTGTGCACAGTTGGAACCCGCATGCAGAAAATCACCTGATTCATATTGATGAGCAATTATCATCAGTTGGGTAAAGTAACTAAAAATTGATCTTCTGTTGTTGGTTTCTACATATACCAAAATGAGTCATTTCCAGATTCTGCCTGTGGAAAATGACAGTTTTGTTGATGAATACACCCTGTCCATTGGGTGAATACTAGGCTTCAATATATATTTATTTTCATTTTTATTTATTGTGTATGGGGTGGGGTGCAAAGGTGTGGCAGTCAGAGGATAACTTAGGAAAGTCAGCTCTCTCCTTTTACCATGTGAATTCCAGAGAGCTATCTTGGGTCATTAGGCTTGGTGCAATCCCTCTTGCCCTCTGAGCCATCTTACAGGCCAAGTAAATATTTATCGAATAAGAAAATGAAAGGAAGAAGTCACCAACAACCACAAACAAATATTAAAAATATATCTATACAAGTATGATTAGAATGGATATTGGACATTAAAATGCTTTTTCCCAAATAGGAGTCTGGAACTTCGTCACTAGACTACTTAAGACAAAAAGAATATCAGTTCTCTAACTCTTTCTTTTATATGCTCCAATTTCTTTTTGCCTCAAATAGAACTGTAAGGGCGCTGAAGTTGAAATCATGAGCCCTTTTTACTTTCACATCTGAATTATGAAATGCCACATCCACCAGGCTCTGCCAGAAGCTGGCAGCATCAATATTAATGTATGGAAGGGCCTGCAGCTTGGCAGTGGGACAGCTTAAAGCAGGGACTAATCAGGAGCTACATCTTAGTAAATAAACTCAAAATCTAATTTGCTTAGTCTTTCGTCCACATTTTAAGGGGTATTATTATTCTTTTTTAAAAAGCAAATCAATATAGACTCTCTCAGAACTGCTGACTTAGTAGGTTTAAGATGGGAATGTTGTTTTCCTCTCTAACAGCCTACTAGGTAATCTACCAGCATCACACTGTTCCAATCCAACAGAATTACAGGGATATCCTTCAAGAATCACTCAGGAAGGATTTAGTAAGCCCTTGCTGCTATGTGCAGAGTACCACCTGGCTATTACAGGGACATAGACCACAAATAGGCTAGACTTTTGTCAAGGGCTTCATAAGTCAGGTAAGGGAGGCAGTCATAGATAGCTGTCATCCAAAGAATAAGAACAATAGTAAATGCTCTGCTAGGTCCTATGCTACAGGACCACTATCAACACACAGTTTCTAGCCCTGAGAATTGTCTTTGATCTTTCTGACACTCAATGTAGACACACTGTAGGCTTTACATTTATTATGCCATTTGCTCCTCAAAGCCAGTCTGAGAAGTTCATAATATATGATCAATTTACAGACAAGGACATGTGATTCCGTAAAGTCAAATGACCAAAGCAAGATGCTATCAGAAATGGTTGAGTGTGCATCCATAGCCCAGCTGTGCCAGATTATAAACTGTTCTCCTACTGTGCTCTCTCCTCATCAGCTGGCGCCTACTATCCTTGGCTTTACTTCATCTTTTCTCGTTACCGCTTGATTTATGTATGCTGCCAACACCAAAGTGATCTGCTGGGCGTCTCTGGAACAGTTTCTGCTGCAGAGTTTTTGACTTGCTCACCCATCACCAAGAGCAACACAAGATGTCATGGCATAGAACATATAGGTTGTGTGGGATCTGATAACAATCATGCTGCGATTCAAATTCCAGATCCATCCTTTTGAATATGTATGACTGCCATCATGTTCCTTTATCTGCACTGGTTTATCCATAAATTGGGGGATAAAGAATTTATGAATGTCACTGACTACTTTTGTTGCCCAATACTAAATAGTGTGTGTCAACCTGAGGTTTATGAATGGCCATTTCAAGGTGTGTATCCTAGAAAGTTACTATATTAAACAGGCAAATTGTGGAAGAAGTACTAAATGGCAAATGATCTGACCCATTAGATGATAAAATTAATTTAATTTTATAGATGGATATGTTTATGTGAATGCTAAAAAATCTTCCAGGTTTCAGGTGGGTAAAGTGAAGTCCCCTAAAGGAAAACATAACTTTCTATGAAACAGGAGATTGGAGTCTTTTTAGAAGGCTACCGTGGCCAGGCGGTGGTGGCACATGCCTTTGATCTCAGCACTTGGGAGGTAGAGCCACGCGGATCTCTGTGAGTTCAAAGCCAGCCTGGTCTACAGAGTGAGATCCAGGACAGGCACCAAAACTACACATAGAAACCCTGTCTCAAAAAACCTAAATAAATAAATAAATAAGTAAGTAAGTAAGTAAATAAATAAATAAATAAATAAATAAATAAATAAAGCAGAAGGCTACAGTGTTGCTTTTGACACATAAGTACTTCCTAACAGAATTAAGTATTATTCTCCAATATTGTAATCACAAAAAAGTCGATTTCAGACAGCCCTCATTCACTCACTTGCCTGAATTAGTCATTTGTTCATTGTAAATATTCTAATATATTATAAAGCCAACTGAGTTTCCTTGACTGAGTCTTAGGATTTATTCTAGTTTAAAATATTTCAAATAGAACCTGTAATGCAAGGGTTCTTCTGTGAAATAAATATTTCATCTGTGAGTGAAAAATGTAGTTGAGCTCATTTCAATAAATATTTGAGTGCCTAATTTTGGTCTGGGATTATGCACTGGACAAATAGCGTGACTTCTGCTCTTTGGGTCACAAGAGCTTGTTCTTTAAAAGTTCATCTCATCTTTCTGTCTTTTTTCTTTTTTTCAAAGGGTTGGGTTAAGAATACCAAAACAGATTGAAGTTTTCCATGTTTCTAGAAGCTCCTTTGGGAACCATACATTTCTTTTCACAAATTTAAGCCTCGATCTTATATAAACATAAGGTAATATATGTTTTATAATTTAGGGTGCTCTGTTCCTCATCAATACCTTTTACAGTATGTTTTTAGTAGTAATTTATCCATCACTCAATAAAGAATTTTTTTTTTGTTTTTTTTTTTTTGAGACAGGGTTTCTCTGTGTAGCTTTGTGCCTTTCCTGGAGCTCACTTGGTAGCCCAGGCTGGCCTCGAACTCACAGAGATCCGCCTGGCTCTGCCTCCCGAGTGCTGGGATTAAAGGCGTGTGCCACCAACGCCCGGCTAATAAAGAATTTTTACACGGAAAAAGTACATGCTATTACTATTCAATTTTACATACAAGTAAACAAGTTTAAGCTACATAAATATATCCAAAGTTACATGAATGTACTTGGGAGAACTGATATTCTGACCCATGCCTTCATAACTAGATCTTGTATGTCTTTCTAGTTCTTAGGAGCCTTTTCTGAAGAAAGTAAGTGTTAAAAAGGGGGAAAAAATCCTCATTGAAATGCTGAATGTTGAAACAGTGAAAAAGCAACAGAAATGTCATACTGTAAAATAAACTGGAAAATCTTAGCAACTAGACTTTGAAAGAACTTTTAGAGAGAATTGCTTGTGCCAACGTCTATGTAGGTTTGTGAATGACCCTGATGTAGCTTTGTAGAGACCAAACCAAATGTGCATCAGGAATTAAGAAAAGGGTTCGAACACAGTTTTATTTCTTTAGAAAAGGAAATCAAATTTTTAGCCATAATGCATCTAATAAAGCAATGCAAGATTTTTTTTTTCTTTACTGAGTCTGTTAGAGAGGAAAAAGGAATTGAAAAAGTGTCAGAGAGGCCCCCTGTACAAAACTTGCAACTTTTACCAAAATCCAGTGCCATTGTTTAGTAAGGTACACTGAGACACCAAATGTCATGGACTCTGTGTGCAATTCTCTAAAACATTCAGAATTCATATGACCTCTGGATCCGTAGTTTTAGTGATCCCATTATCATGTATGTACATACACATCCATGTACAAACATGCATGATATGCCAACATGGGAAGCATCAAGCTGTGTAAAGGAATTCATTGTTGATTCTGTACCTGTAGTTTTTCCATGTGTTCCACAGACACCCTTGTCAGCACCCATGGGATTTGGTTTGAGATGCAGATCTTAGGCCCTACTCTAAATCTACTCTATCAGAAACTGGATTTGAACCACAAAGTTCCTGGGTGTTCAGCGGGACAGTCAAGTTTGAAATAGTCTGTTCTCCTGGAAAACCTGACAGAGGTTCTTCTGCATGTGCCACAGCAGAGCTTTGAGAGATACCAACCAAAACATATGTGGTGATTTCAACCATGTGGTAATATTGCTAATGTTTGGCAGCCAGGCTTGAATGTCAGACTACCAGACTATGCTAGAGTTCTGCAACCTTCTCTTGGAGTGCACTGGGCATTCATCATATCACTCAGAAGACACACGTGCGCTACTAGTTTAAGCTGTAGTGTTATGGTAAGTTTGTATATAGCAATTTATCTGTATTTACTTCTGCTTGATTAGCCTCTTCCAATCATTGCAATCTACCTATATTGATCTCCCCAACTGAGAGATAGAGATTGAGGGGAGGAGGGCAATGAAAGAAAATATAAAAACCAATCTATCTTGATCATTATTTCTTATTTTGTGTATTATTATTATTTTATTATTTTGGTTGTGAGCCTAGCCTTTAACATCTGAGTCATCTCTCCCACCCATTATTATTATTATTAAAAGTAGTAGTAGTAGTAGTAGTAACAGTATTTGAGACAGGGTTTCTCCATGTAACCCTGGCTGTTCTGAAACTCACTCTAGACCAGGCTGGCCTTGAACTCACAGAGATCTGCCTGCCTCTGCCTTCTGAGTGCTAGGATTAAAGGCATGTGCCACCACTGCCCAGTACATTACTTTGTGTACTTTTTATGATGAAAAACTATCTTTTGATTCCTCTCCCCCAGTTATATGAAGATTACCAAGGTTATAACCTTAGCTCCTGATTGGTGATAATATTTTATATGTTCTGCAGCCATATTGGACAAACAAAAAGTAAAGGAATCTTGCTGGAGCAGGGACTGGTCCAGTGGAGTTGCAGATCCCTCCTGATACCAGGGCTTACATCTGGATTGTGAACACCACCACAGCGGGCAAATTGTGCAGGGGAGGGAGGCACTAAATGCTCTGTGTTTGACTCCCATGCCTTTTGTCTCATTTAGGCCTTCTCTCTCCAGGAGCATCAGTTCACAGAAGCTGGGGAGATGACATTCAAAGAGTAATTCTGCTAGATTCATAGAATTTCTCTTCACCTTTAGGTCACAATTGAAATTGAGTTTTAATGTGAAATTTGCCTCGGGCTCAGCAGATGCTTCCCGACATCACAAGCAACAGTTTGCCTTCTGTACACTCATGTGGTTGGTCATAATTAAGTATAAAGTTTCAAGGGGCTAGTATCATGCCCAAACCTGCTTTTTCCTGTTCCGTTTTTTTTTTCTACATATGTAATATGGTTCTGCCCCACACAGCTTTGCTACATTCATGTATGCTCATGATAAGAGGTGAATATAGATTAAAAGAGGGAAACTTTTATGTCAGGTGTAAAGGGTCAAAATCTGATGTTGATTAATTTTTAGGTTATTTCAAAATAAATTCTTGTAAACTTTGGGATGAAAAAGGTAAATGAATGGTATGTCGGATTTATTTACTCTGATGATAATCCCCACCTTTCAATCATTCTGTAGCTGCACTCCCAACCATTCTGGGCATCAATATTAATGTTCCCAGCTTGGGGCTGTAGCTAATAGAGGTGGCATTTCACAATTCATATGTAAAAATTAAAAGTCAAATGCTAGGGAGGGGAGAGAGTAAAGGGATCTATCCATCCAGCCTTGGATTAAAAGCTCTTCAGAAAACTCAGCTTTTATGGGCCACCCTCAGGAGGAAATTCAGCATTAATAGGTAAATAACGGTGGTCCAGAAATTCACTCTTCTGATTTCCTGACCATAAAAGATCTATAAAGGGCAAAGGATGCTTCCTGGAATATTTCTCTTCAAAGGTGACTTAAAGGGTCTGACTCTGGGATTGTTCAGACTGCCGACTTGCATCCAATGAACAAAAGCTCCAGAACAAGAAGCAAGAGTGAGAGATGAGGGCATGTTCTAGTCAGCAGGGAGGTTGTCCAAAGATCTGCCTCTCTTCCCTGTTGGCATGAAACTCTGGGGTCCTACTCATCATCATGCAGACAAGGTTTTATTTCTATTTTTGTAAAACAAAAAACAACAAACAAATCCCCCCTTTTTTTAAAATATTTACATTTTAGGGAACCTAGCTCTCCAATCACCTTTAGAGGCAAAGATTAATCCTTTAACATTCTATTTCATCTCTCTTCGTTCCTTCCTTCCTTCCTTCCCTCTCTCCCTCCCTCCCTCCCTCCCTCCCTC
>CABHPP010136392.1:0-24460 GCA_902168425.1 Peromyscus attwateri | reverse complement strand
CCTTCCTTCCTTCCTTCCTTCCTTTCTTCCTTCCTTCCTTCCTTCTTTCCTTCTTTCCTCCACATTGGCACAATGGACTAATGTAACGAGTGCAGAAGAGAAGTTTCAACTAATTATAAATGAGAAAAATGCTGTCTAAATGAAATGAAAACTAGTCTATCTTCTCCTGCCTGATACTATTTTATGGTCAGAATAAATATAGATTAAGTAAAGCAACAGCTATTTTCCCATCCACTCCCTCATCTCTTCAGGTACAGTCTTGTTTTTTTGCTTTGGTTTGGAGACTTGTTTTTAATATGTGGAAGTCTCTGGTACAAAAGAAAAGATGGCTTCTTGTCACTTCTAGACAGGGTCCTTCTTCCTTGTCTACTTCCTTTCACAGTTTAAGACATTCTACTTCAAAACCATGCTCACTCTCAAAAGGCACCCATAGTCAATACGGGCATGCAATTATTTCCTAGAGAATTGGGTATGTAAGAATTTGAGTTCCTCACATACTCTCATTTTAAATGAGATTTCTTTTTCTATGGAATGACAAGTGTTCCAATAATGTGTTTTGTTCATTATTCTCAAAATAGGTAAGTGCTTCTTGCTTGCTATTCACTTTATTCTGATAATTTTTGTCCTAATCATTACTAAAAGTGGTTTTCCTAAAGAACCAAGGCACACGCTGCCTCTGAAAGGAATTTATTTTATCTTTGTCTTCGGTTTTATTTACTTTAAAACATAGTACAAACGTACTTTTATTCCTCAGGACTCCAGGGTCTTAACTTCCTTGTTAGGCAACACATTTACAGACAAATTTTCATAACTTACAACAATTTCAAAGCTCAAAACTGCAAAATAAAATAGAGAAAGAGGCTTCCCATTAGCCTGTTGCATGTCTAGATGGAGTTTCATTTCACTGTAGTTGCGCTGTATTTATCAAGGTGGTTGCTCAGTTAAAAGAACACTTTCCAGCCTGTGTTTTTGGCCTCCAGTGAACGAGAGGCTAGGGATCCGGGCAGTTTCAATTGCTGCAGGCAGTGTTTGCACTACACAAAAGAAGGCAAGAAGACCAGTCCAGCCAAGCACTGCAAATATCCCCGTGGCTCAGAGGGGCAAGAGGATATCTGTGGCTGGGAGAACATTCTTTCAAATAAGATGGACAAAAGATTTTGTGAAGCTTAGGAAGATAAAATGGAGAGTAGGGACGGGGAGAGGAGACATGGAGGCGGTGAGTTCAAGCTTGGATTTATAATTGATATACAGACGGCTCAGTATTCCTGTAGAGATGAAGTTCTTTTATTCTCTGTGCCAAGGACAATAATTCCAGACTTCAAACATTCCAAGAGCCGTTCCTCCCACCCCTTGGATCCCTGCCTTCTTCCACCACTCACCCTGCCCGATCTTCACTAGATTCTTCGTTCTGCTGCTACAAAACAGAGAGCTAACCACCCATATGCTCTTCAGGAGAGTCTTGCAAAGGGAGAGGAAAGTAAACAAGGCCATGGTAATTCAGAATATTTTGCATACTTGTATCATTTCTCTTCCCTTTATTTGATAGACTTCTGTTTGAATAATGAGAACGACACTGTTGTCATTACGTGATAACCCCATCACACTTTGTCCTGGTTTCAGAGGATTGAGTACCCATCTCCCTGGAATCAGAAAGGCAGTATCCAGTTTTATTTGGCTCCTGTGGGTGTGTTTTTCTTCCATGTGGTGTAAGGCAGTGGGAATGTACTGGTCTCCTGAGTTCATCCTGAGTTGTTTAAATAATGTTCCCTGCCTTCCTATGCTAGGCATCAAGGAGCATCATAGAGAGCTGCCACTTTGGGGACCTGTTCAGTTACTGCTGTCATTTCACTTCACTATGCATAGCCATCCTCCCCCCAGCCTCCCAAAGGCATCCTCCACTGCTGTACCAGCAGTTAAAGGGCTGCCTATGTTTCAGGGAAATGTGGGGCAGGTCAATCATCCACGGAAAACAGCAGGGAAACTGGAGAAATCTTGCCAAAGATTTCTTGATTTGGAAAGATTAAATAGAAATGGACTCCAGTGATACGGTTGGATTTTGAAATTAAGAGGCACATGTTCTTCATCAAGCAGTCTAGTTTCTAGTCCATATAGAGGTACATCACAAGTCCCATTAAAACCCACTCAGCGGGAACAGTAAGAACAGTAAAAGAGAGTGTAAAGTTGGATAGATAAAACAGGATTGCCTTGCTGAGACCGTGGCCTCTCACTTGGGGATGGGGAGGACAACATAAAACACTTTTCCCTTGTGATAAAGGATCAGATGTGCTTGCACTGTTGTTTTTGCATGATTGTAATTCCAAGCATGCCCCAAGTTAAAACAGAGCAGTGTGAATTATTCAAGACGTAGATACTACAATGTAAGCAAGGGTGGAGGAGCATGGCTGGTACAGGGTTCTAGAGCCAGGAAGACTTGATTGCAAAATCCCAGCCTCAACGTTTATAGACTCGGTGACTCTGGAAAAGTTTCATGATCTCTGTTCACATCAATTTTCTCTCCTGTAAGTGGAAATAAGCATAATCTTGGCACAGTTGTTGTCAAGATAATGGGATGCCTAATAGTCTGTTTTATGGATATTTCTTTAATCATTGTTCAAAAATAGCCGCTGAAATTAGCTATGGGCTGCCCCATCGTTTCTAGTATTTTGCTAAGTTTCCTGAAAGTCACAGCAAAATAAATAAATAAATAAATAAAAATAAAAATAAAGAAAAAAGAAAAAGAAAAAAAAAGGAAAAGAAAAAAAAATCTACCTTAAGCGTTATCACTTTACTTGGATATTCAACAACAAAGGGATAAAAACAGCACCAATTCTCATGTCTCTTAAAGATATTCAGTCTTGAGCTTAATTCTTGATGCTGTTCACTACAGAAATGACAGCTCTAGTTCAACCAACTGCTCAGCAAATCTGCACTGAGAAATTCCCAATAACAAGCCTTGCAGATCAGACCTTTCCTTCTCATGTGTTCCCCAATGATAAGCATCAGACTCGTCATGTGCAAAGCAAGGTTCACATCTCAAAACTCCCTATGTGCTCTAGGCTGTGTGTATGACGCCATCTCATTTTAATTCTTGAGCTTTTCATAAAAGGTAACAGGCCCCCAGATCTTAGCACAACTGAAGCCATTGATGGAAGTATCACTCAGGCCTTGGAATCCAGTACATAGGCTGTAACACCTGCCAAATGGGAACAAAGACCTAATCCATCAAAGAACTTTCCCAGATGGAAAGCCCCTAGATGTACTACCCTTGCTTTTGGGCTTCTTTAGTTCTACTTCTGGATAACTATCCCAGCTACTGAAGTGTGTCAACCCAGGATGTATTTTTTTGTGCTTAAAAACCCATCCTGAGAAAAGTTCAGGGCTGCACTCGCGTCCTGAACATCCAGTGTAATCACAGACTGACTACTAAGGACTTTCTATCGGCTTGAATCTGTGTTTTAGTGGTCTTCTCTGGTGGGTACCTCACAACATTTCAATTTGTATATTTTCTTAAAAATGAATAACCTTGGAAATAATAGGACTTTTGGAAGATAAAATACACATTTATATGAGTTGAGAAATAAAAGTCATGTTAAGGCAAATTCTATATGACACTTTGCTGATGTTCACGGTACTTTCGAGAATTCTGCAAAATAATACAAACAATAGATTTTATGTTGGGTTTCCACAACACCAGGATTTCTATAGAGATATAATGATAATTAGGTAGTATGCAGGGGTCTCTGGGACCCTCAGCTTCACCTTACCTATAGATAGAAACTCTTTCTCTTTCATATGCTTTATATAATAGATTCTAGTCATACTTCGTCTATTAGAATGGGGTTCTGCTGTTAAAATGACTCCTGAGATTAAACTCTGAGATCCATGATGTGAAGAAGGTTTGATGCATTCACTTTTTTTTTCTACCACGTACTCAGAACATACTTGTCACGAAATTTATAATGGCTTAGTTTCCATAATGTGTTAAAGCTATCATAACGTTAGTGTGCTATATTCTCAACACTCTGTAGCATATGTCTTGTCTCCCAAGAAATCTCATGCTTAGTCTATGTAAAAGTGAAAAATCCCCAACCATATGGAGGAATGAATTCCTTACAAGCAAATATGTTAACCTACAGTGTGTATTAGTGTATGTATGATATATGTGTGCATATGTGTGTATGTGCATGTGTCTGACGTGTGTATGTGTGTGTGTGTGTGCGTGCGTGTGTGTGTGTGTGTGTGTGTGTGTGTGTGTGTGTGTGTGTGCGTGTGTGTGTGTGTGTGTGTTTATATGTGGGCTTTTACCAAGCTGAAGAAGACATGGTCAAATTCAGACATAAAACATATAGCTTTTTGTCTTTACAAAAATATTTAACAGGCTTTTCTTTTAAAAAAAATGCTTTTTAACTTTAACTTTATTTCAGCTTAGTTAATTTGTTCCTTAAAATTACATTTGAAAATACCAGTTTGTCCCTCAAAAGAGACAAATGTGAGTGTCTCGATGCAGTCAGTCATTCCTGCATCCATTAAATAACCATTGCCGAGCTCTGGTTCTGCAGTAGAGACTGCAAAAGAGTGAAATGAACAGACATACAACAGTGCAGCCACACTGTAGTCACAAGGACACATTTCACGAATTGCAGAACATGGACTTTGAGGCCAGACGAGTCATCATGTGAATCCAGTTTCAAGATTGATAAATTTATGACCTGAGCTAGAGACATATTCTCATGGAGTCTATTTTCCTGGTGGTGAAATGGGATTTTTCAGACATGTTTTCTTTATAGTTATACTGATTAGATGTATACGTTCAATAATGAGCACATTGCCTAGCATAAAATAGCTACCCACTAACTGGTGAGGATTATTTTTCCTTTGGAAAGCAGCTCAAGGCCATGAAATACCACCGTGTCTCTGATCCAAGCCCATGTGAGAGTACCCAGGTGGCAGTGCATTTCTGAAACTGTATATTTCTAAAATGCTCCCAAAGCGATCTCCACTGCTTTCAACTTCTAAGTGAAAATTGTGTTGTCTCCAAGCATTTACTAAATTAATAAAGCTCTAACTCGGTTTAGAAATGTACTTAGTATAAACTGGCTTTTATTTTGGAAGCAAATACCATGAGAACCCAGGTGTAAAATATAGAGGGTTCCAAAATGTTCCACAAACATGCTTTCTAAAAGTGATAATCTGAAAGATTAATTCTAAATCATTCTTTCCCCAGTGCAGGAGCAATTCCCCCAGATCTACTTGGGAGACTTGGGCCACCATCAGAAAGATAACAGCTAGCGCACTGAAGCAATAATGACTGAATGGTACTCTGACTTATTAATGCAATTTCCAACAAAGCTTTGCTCAGTATGAGGATTATGGATATCAAACATGGAAAATTTGGCTGCATAAAGCTTTGCTCATGCTACATAATTTTAACACTTGGATCTTAAAAAGCTGTGAGCTCATTTGGCTTCATGTTTGGCTTCACTGGATGTTATTAGTTTTCTATCACTGCTGTAACAATTGCAATCAACAGTGACTTAAAACAACACACATTTACTATCTTAGAGTTTTCTATATCTGTGGCCAAACATGGGTGGGTGGACAAGGCTGAATGCCTTTCTTGAAATTCCAGGGAAGATTTGTTGCCTTTTCTTAGATTTTTCCTCCTGGGCTGGCTCTTGCAGGGCAGCTGTGAGTTTAAGACCAGCATTGTTGCATAACTCTAATCATTCCTTGATCACGTTTCCAAATAAATAACCAGGAAATTCCTTTACCTAGGAACTGATATAATTAGATTGGCCACCAATTGTATCCAAATGAAGATACTCTTTCCACTTTGAAGTTTTGAAAAATAAAATCATCTTTATAAAGTCACTTTTTCTTTCAATCTTTGTTTTCTTTTTATTCTGTTCTCGTACAATATGTTCTGGATATTGTTCCCCTTCCGTTGTCTGCTCCTCCAAGGTCTTTCCCGCCTCTCCTCCTCTCTACTCCAGATCTGTTCCCTTCCTGTCTCTCATTAGAAAAGTACAGGCTTCTAAGAGATAACAGCCAAGCATGACAAAATAAAATGTAATAAGTTTAGGCAAAAGCTATCATATTGAAGATGGACATGGAAACCCGACAACAGGGGAAGAGTAACAAGAAGAGGCACAAGAGTCAGAGATCCACTTTTTTCCACAGTCAGGAGTCCCATAAATATGTTAGATATTAGCTTAGTATCTTTATGGAACTTCTGACTGTAAAGTCCCATTTAATCATGTAAAGTAATATATTTGCCAATTGAGGAATGTGCTAGGAATGAACTCGGGACCTCGAAGATGCCAGGCAAGCTGTCATTGTCTCACACCTCCAACATTTCATTCTAGGGATGGGAACACAACCATCTTACCTGTTGTTTGATACTCTCTGGGGCAACTGGGTGATTACAGGTGGTATTAAACCATGTAGCGTCTGACCCTTGGTGTACAGACTGTAAGAAAGATGTTAAAGTATGGAAATTTCTCTTCTCTGTACACTTGTTGAACCTTTCCTCAATCTTTAAAATGAGTCAACTGAACTACATAATGGCATGATCTAAATAATGACACAGATATTTATCTCATTCAAAGGTGCAGATGAACCTCAGTCTACAAAGACAGAAGTTTGCCCACAGTTCCTTGACTAATCAGGAAAATTCATGTTGTAAGGCAAGTTAAAGACCTCTAGAGGATAAAACAGAAAGACAGAAAAATATGATTTAGATTTCTGGGATCCCTTAGCCTTTTGTTCTCCACACAGGCTGCTGCTCACATTCACATCATGTCCCTTTCACACCCATGATACACTGAGATGTGGTCAGAGGGCAATCAGGATTTCAATAATGTCTTTGCAGATTTACATATAATGTGAGGAACACTAAAAGATTACTTGAGAGGACAGATGCTGGAGGATAGAACAAGGGGAGGGACGTTGTAACTCTCTCTCTTACTTGTCCTTATTTAAATAATGTGACATATTTTGTACTTCTGAAGATTCATAACTGAGCTGTATTGGGTGGCCATTACAGCTTTGATCTGGAAGTTCCATCCCCCATTGAGGCTTCAGTAACTGTCATGCCTACAAGGTGGGGCCAAGGGAGGATCCTGAAGACCCAAGATCTGGATGTCCTGGCCCTCTTGTTTCCTGGACCCTGGACACTGGAGGTAGATCGAGCAGAGTTCTTCAGAGAACACTGCCGGACTGCGCCATGCCTTGACCAGACCCTGTAGCCTATCCCTTCACTTGTAAGTTACCCCACAAAATAAACCTCCCTTTTAACTAATTAAGGAGTGACCTTAATAATTTCACCAATACTGAGCCTGTGATTGGAAGGTACATGGATGTTAAATATGAGAAGAAACTCCAGAACATTTGGAGCAAAATAAAAAGAGCTACTTGTAGAAGAGCTGATTCTGTAGGTCTAACCAGGTAACTGTGAGGCAGAGATAATGGAGATGCAATGCTTCCATTTGTCAAAATCAATACAATGTCCTTAAAGCTTCTCCATGCCACAAAAATTCTAGAAATTGTATGAATCTGATTACTATACAGTTAAAAAAAAAAACCCTCCTGTTTCTTAATTCCCCTAAGAAGATTAACCTGACAAGCATGTTTGATTTACATTCTATCTAAAGAAGGATTTCTCCTAAGCAAGAGGACACAGATACTGAGATACCTAAAAACTCCTAAGTACTCTAAGAGTTGGCCTTCCATCACTTTTTGGATTAGGAAATAGACTAGATCCCTTGATCCATTATTTTTGAACTTCATTAGCAGAATTCCAGGACTGCTCTGAATTCATCAGGAACTGATAGATGAGAGAGGGTGTGAAAAAGTAGTTGGCACAACAGGGAATGGGAAGGATTGGCTCCACTTAGTTTGTGCCTCCTGCTTTCAATCTCAGAAACTCTGCCTTAGTTAGGGTTTCTGTTACTTTGCAGAGACACCATGACCATGGCAAATCTTACTATGGAAAACATCTAATTGGGGCTGGCTTACAGTTTCAGAGGTTTAGTCCAGTATCTTCATGGCAAGACACATGACAACATGCAGGCGAATGTGCTGGAGAAGGAGCTAAGAATTCTACGACTTGATCCTCAGGCAGCAGCAGGAGATTGTGTGCCACACTGGGTGTAGCTTGAGCCTATGAGACCTCAAGGCCCTCCATCACAGTGACGCAGTTCCTCCAACAAGGCCACAACAACTCCAAGGCCACACCTCCTAATAGTGCCACTCCCTATGGTTCAAGCATTCAAACACATGAGTCTGTGGGAGTCATTTCTATTCAAACCACCACACTCTACTTCAGGCTCCTCATAAATTTCCTTTGAAGGGGGTAATAAAACAACTCAAAAATGATTATATAAATGGTAAGAAAAAGAAACAAACTGGGGGGGCCAAAGACATAACCAGATACAAAGTAGTTTTACAGTGAAGCCATCTAGATCATGTTCTCCCATACTTCAGAGCTTTTTTTTTTTTTTTTTGCATGAGATGTTCCATGTAATTTTTCATGTGTCTTCATGTTTTGACTCTCCAGTATTGGGTGCAGTTTCCTGAGCATGGTCTCAAAGAGTGGGAATTCATGTATTTTTAACATTTGATCCACAATTGTGCTGTATTTCAAGGAACTCCACAGACATGCCTTGTGGAACCCTGAGGCTTTATGCAACTCAAATAAAAACCCTGCTGCTCCAGAATTCACTGCCTTTAGCTAAATTCATTCGAACAATTCCTTAGCGAATGGTACAAACAAACTTTTGGAACTTTTTAAAGCAAAAACTTTAGAAAAGACTGGCAGACGGGAGGGAGGGGGATACTTACCAAAAAATCACAACAGAAGAGAAAATCTTCCTGATACATAATGAATTCTAAGATATTGATTGGTACAGGCCTCAAAACACAACAGGGAAATGGACAAAGGCATTTAAATGTACAGCTAACAAATAAGAAAAAAATACAAATCTTACTAAAGTATATGCAAAGGTTTTAAGGGTCATTTAAAACTAGCTAATTAGCAAAATCAAAAAGTATGTTGATGTCATCTGGGTGAGTTTGTGGAAATGGATGTTATTGCATAATCCTGCATGCTTTTCTTTTGAAAACTACTAGGATTGTGTCTATTAAATTATGACTGCATATTCTTTGACACAGCAATCTTAAATGAGGATTTAGTCTTTGTATATAAAAGCATGCAAGAAAAGACATGTGTGTATTTGATCATTGTGGCATTGTTTACCACACCTGCAAAGGACATAAATGGACTTATGAAATGCAATATGGAAACACAACGAGTAAAGGAATATGCAGGAGTAATAATGAGCTAGAAGCTTAGCATACACTTATAAGCTCACTAGAAAATCTTGATGAAAACTTCCTGTGTGACACTGTGCCATGCACAAAAAAATGCAACAATGAATATAAAAAAAATGAAAACAGTCTGAGCTGAAATTATTATGCACCTCATTCTACTTATAAAACAGATCGATTATGAAATAACTATTTATGTATTTTTACTTTACACCAAGAAAATTTGAAGCTGGCTATAAATCCCAGCAGCTAGGAATCTGATGTACATGAATTACAAATCTGAACCCAGGCAGGCCAACATTGGAAGATATTATCCCTCAAAAATGAATAAATAAACAAGAGAAAGATATTTGTAGCTACAAAGGAATAATACTAGTTTTTTGATTGAATACCTTACATAGAAAAAAATAAAATAAATAATTAAATGGCTGGCATCCCACAAGTTGGAAAGATTCAATTCAATAGCTACTTAGTTATGAAAGTGGCCTATTTCTTAATAATATAGTTGAAGCCAACAATCACTTTATAATTCTACATCAATATGAAGTGATGCACACCAACCTCTCCAGGTGATTTGCATAAAGTAATTTTAAATTTTATTTCTGAATGTTCATGAAATAAATAAAAAAGGGAAAATGTCAAACTCTTTGACTATTATCTAACCAAATATAAATTACCATAATCTCATAATTGATTATGAATTCTAACCCAGCATGGGGGTGAATACTGGGACCCCAAACACAGTAAGCTGAGTCTGGAGAATTCAAGGCTAGCCTGGACTACATAGAAAACTCTAGGCCACTTGTCTTGTATTTTGAGATCTTTTCTCAATAAACAAATAAGATGTATAAATTATGTAAAAAGACTCTAATAACCAAGATATTTTAGTATAGAAACCTATGTTGCATAACATTTGGAGGCTTGAGAGATGGTTCAGTGGTTGAGAGCACTTGCTGCTCTTAGAAAGGACTGGAGTTCTGTTCCAAGTACCATATCAAAAAGCTCACAACCACTTAAATCTCCAGCTTCAACGCATCCTACAGCCTCCTCTAACCTCCATGAATACTTGCGCGCACGCACACACACACACACACACACACACACACACACACTAAAAATAAGCCTAAAAATAAATTATTTTAAGAGAGTCTCTTTCCTTGTTGTTTCAGTATGATCATTTAGTAATTGTAGCAGATATATATGTGTGTGTGTGTGTGTGTGTGTGTGTGTGTGTGTGTGTGTTAAATTTGGTCTTTTTAGGTAATAAACAAAATGAATATTTATTGAATTCTCACTATGAGTGAGGTAGTATTAATTGGATTTCTTAAAGTGTATCTGAACAGCAGTCTCATGAGCCAGGTACTTACTATCACTTTTATGCAAACAAGCAAACTGAGGCTTAATCAGTATCCATAGCATGGCCAAGGGTCCACAGTTATTAAGAGAGAAGAAGTGAGCCAGCCATCCAACTCAGAAGCAATGTACTGCCTCATCATATACAACCACAATTCAGCCAACAATGAAAATCATCAATATTCCATGTAAAGATCAAGAAAGTTTGCTTTAAGTCAACCAGGGATCCAGCAGAAAACTTTATCATGAACCAACACATGCTTGAAATCTGCATTTTAACAAGTTTTACAAAAGTTATGATGAAGCTAGTGGATGACAAAATGCTGGAGATGGTTGTCTTACTTTTTTCTCCCTCTCTTTCTATGAGCATGATCTAATTTATTCAGGTGAAGTCTTGAAAGGAGCCCAGTAGTGTGAATATCAAGGGTGCATTATCAGTGGAGCCTGGAGTGCTGTTATTCTCAGTTGAGGAGAAAGAAAGACCCATATTCTTTGGCTACCATGCTCTCAGTTGGCAAGGTCAGTGTTCTGTTTTTAAAAGCTGTGATGGCTGACTTCATTCAGCTGGAGGGCCATCTCAGTAACTGCTTTTCTCCATAGATCTCGCTTGGTGATCGATTCATCTGGCTCAGTGAAGAGAATCTTTGCCCTTGAGAAGGTATAGAGTTGTCAAGTTGGGCAGATGAGACTTACAAACTTTGAAGCAAAGGACCATAAAAGGAAAATGTTCAATCAACATCCAGATTGTGTGGTAGGCTCAGTTACCTATGAGAAATATGGGAAGGAAAATGATAGACAACAAAAGGCTTTGTAAAGTGATAAAGTCTTTTGTTAGTGCTGGATTGGTACAGGAAGAAAGAGGTCACAATTATAGCATGAAAAGGGAAACTGAGAAAACACTGAGAGATGGATTTCAAGGAAGCAAGCCTAAGGAGCCAACAGAGATTTTGTGTTAATTTTTTTTAATCCATGTGTATTTTATTATTGGTCTTATAATTCACCATGTGAAGGTACTCAGCTACAGTATGTGGAGTTGTATAGAGAAAAGACAAGATTTTTATCATTACTGTCTGATGATACAGTTTATATTTTTATCAGTGAAAGGATTTTCCTGTGTAGAAAATAGGAATGACAATCAGACTCAACAATGAAGAAAAAATAATAAATCTTAGAATGTAGAAAAGGAATGGTACCTGCAATGGAAATGAAAAATTATGTGAAGACAAGAACATGGGAGACAAAACTGAAAGCATGCTTTGATCTTGGCTGTGAAGAGACTCAAACACTGTGATTTGGACATTATTATTACTACAGTGGGAAATAGGAGGTCATGGGGTGGATACTTAATGACCGTTGAGATAATTGGAAAAAAAAATACATTGTAGGATGATGAGAACTAAGGGAAAGATATTAAATAGCATTTGAAAGAAGAAACAGAGCAAGGGATAAAACGATGGTAAGACTGATATGCAGGAGACATAAGGGTAAGCCAGGACTAACACTATGACAAGTGGAGTAGAGTTCAAAGAGTCAAGGATTGCCTTGGAGGTGAATGGCCAATAGGACTGGAGAGCAGTTCCATACAGATTAAATGTTAGTCGACCATAAGAGAAGGAATTGTTCTAGGAGTAAACTGTAAGCCCAGTTTACCATATTGAGGTTATACACACAGAGGTTCAGTCTTCAGTACTAATAGTTGTCCAAAATTAATGGGCTTTATAGAATTTTCTATATTTCGTGTTTGCATTGTTTTCTACTTTCTAAATCTCATGTTTCACCAGGCTATCTATAATTTAACCTAGGGAAGGTAAAATTGAGATTGCTTCCCTCTGTCCCTCCCTTCCTCCCTCGCTCCACCCCTCTCTTCCTTCCTCCACCATCCCTCTGTATGTGAGGGTGGTAGTTGCTAGGGATCAAAGCCAAGATGCCTCTCATTTTAAGTGTGCACTGCACCACTAAGCCAGACCCCGGCCCTTCCTTTCGTTGGTTTTCTTTAAGGCTATGGCTCACGAAGTGACAAATCCAGTAAAGAGACTTATGTGAGTCCTGTGAAATGACATGCAGGTAAAAGAATAAAAACCTTGATAAATGGTCCAAAACTTAGTTTAAAGTCTCTTGTGATGAGAAGCACATGCTAACTATCTGCAGTATCTGGGAATGCTATTCTTGATAACAAGGACATCTGATGAAAGTGAACTTGAATTAGACCTGGTTTACCTATTGGACTCTGAACTTGCCTTAGAAGAACTAGACAGTGAATCATAGGTGGGAAAAAAAATGAAGAAGGGATTATTTAACAAAGTAAAGGCTAGTGCATGAATTCCCATGTCATGGAGGTTATGGGCAAGTCACTATATGGGCCAAAACAGCTGCCCTCTACACATTCCAAACCAAGGTCCATAGGAGCTAATTGAAGTGAATGTAAACAGTGAAAACAAAAGCATCACTGGTTTCTGAGTTTGTGATGAAAACCAAGTCTCATTGCCTTTCTAACCTAGAGGCTACGATAAGAGGACTCAAGCATCACAGCTGTTGTCCATGTATCTTGGTCAAGTGGAAGAAGCTTCAGTGCACATGGCTTGCTGTGCCCACTTCCCACCAGCCTCTCCAGGGACAGGCTTCAAGACATGAAGAAGTGAGTCTCTGGAAATGTGTCTGCTTGTTGGTTTTCAATCCTTTCCCTTAAGACTCTATGTCATTTGCTTTCTACTTGTCTAATAAGCTTCCCCTTTAAAAATTTTCCACCTTGTGGTTAGAAAGCTGGAGGGCACATGCAAGGTGGTGGCAGCTGCCATCTCAGCTGGATGGCATTCCTCCCCACCCCCGTACTTTTTTTTTTTTTTTTTTTTTTTTTTTGCTCGCAGATCATGAGACTAAAATACAACAGAAAGTGAGGTGAAACCCCCAGAGGAGAGACACAACAGCTGTGATCAATAGCTCCTTCCTGCCTGTGGTGCTGTCTAACTGCAAGTCTACAGCACCTTTTAAATACATGTACACAAACCTACACATATTTAGTTATAAGTATGCAAAATTAATGAAGTCATTAGTGAATACTGCATAGTGGTACCCTTTGAAAGAAACAATTATTAGTTTAGGACTTAAATGTACAAACAAGCTGCATCTAAATAGCCTAAGATATTATGTATAAACTACACATAAATGATAATGCTAAAATAATGTGCTCAAATAGTACATTTTGCCTCCAGCAAATTGTTCTCCAACATATTTATTTCAGATTTTATATTGTGTTGAGGAGAAACAAACCTCCCTGGGCCTTCCATTGCCTAAAGTACAAAACACACTGAAAACTGTGCTCTTTTCTGCCCCTCACCTGTTGTGCAGTACTGGTATGTGCCTTCAGCCTACTCAGAAGTAACTAAATTTCTGTGGTCATGCAAGGATTACAGGTAAAATTATTTCTTCATGCTGGTTGAGTTGGATTTCACTCTCTTCAACTGCATCAACTTCCCACTGATCTCAATGGGAGTATTGCTTGGGAGAAGGTGGTGCAATTAAGCCTCATAGTTTATGACTACATGTGCTTCCTATTTTTAATCAAATAGATCCACATTATATTCTATACCCTTTATTACACTTTTCCACGCACTACAATTACACTGATGTTGGAGGGAACGTGGAAATGGGAAAGATGGGGAAAGCATGAAGAAAATTGAGGATCTAGCCAATATCTTACTTTGTGGGGGAGCAGATGATAATGTTTCCTTTTTTATGTTAGAGTCTACTACAAGTGCCAATGCCTTGCTCCACTGAGAAACTGAATGTTTGAGAAATCGGTGTTGCAGCTTTACATAAGGAGGGCTGATGGGATTTTGCCAAGCTGACATTGCCAGGTTTATTTTGTATATGGACTTTTCAATCCCACAAAATCAAATACAACACTGTTAAGCATTCATCTTTTGATGAAGACTTTCTATTGCTTAGAGAAATAGTCAGTAAACTTTTTTTCTGAACCAATATGCAGTCACTAAAGATCTTTTAGACTTGCTATCATTCAAGCATATTTTAATTATATTTTTTTCAAATTCTCCTCTCATACATTACATCCTGATCACCATTTCCCATTCTTCCACTTTTCCCAGTCCTCCACACCACATCCTCTCTCCCCCTGATCTACTCCTCCTCTGGTTCCCTTCAAAAATAACAGGCTCCCAGAGATATCCACCCAACAGGGCATAACAAGTTACAATAAGACTAGGCACAAACCCTCATATCAAGGCTGGAGGAGACAACCTAGTACAAGGAAAAGGGTCCCAAGCACAGTCAAAAGAGTCAGAGACATCCCCCACTTCCACTGCTAGAAGTCCCACCAGAACACCAAGTTACACAACCATAACGTATAGGCAAAGACTTACCTCAGACCCATATCAAGTTTGTGATTGCAGCTTCAGTCTATGTGATCACCTAGGAGCCCTGCTTGGTTGATTCTGTGGGTTGTGTTCTAGTGCAGTCCTTAAGCCCTCTGGCTTCAGCAATCCCTGACCTGACTTCTTCAGGGTTCCCCTTGCTCTGCCTAGTGTTTGGCTGTTTTAATTACATTTAATAACTTATGCATTTAGTGTATGAGAAGTGTAAAATGTGGTCCCTTGCAATGCCACAACTTGTGTGTGAATGAAAGAGGACAAATCTCAGTAGTCATTTCTCTTCCTCCACGTGGTTCCCAGGAATCCAACTCTGGTCATCAGGCTTGGCAACTGCCACATTTCCCCTGTCATGTTACCTTACAGGTCCCCTATGCAAGTTTTTAACAGAACTTCTTAAATAATCAGAAAATATCTACTATTAATGCAGTCAACAAAGTACCATGTTTTTAATATATTTTCTGTAGCAATAAGTGGGATTATGAGCATAATTTTTAGGGAAATAAAAATATTAAAGGGAGCCAGGTATGATGTCACATGCCTACAATTGCAGAACTCTGGAGGCAGAGGCAGATGGATCTCTGTTTCAGGCCAGCCTGAACTACATAGTGAGTTCCAGGGCAGCCAGGTCTATGTAGAAAGAGTCTTCCTAAAAAAAAAAAAAATGTGCCAGGCAGTGGTGGTGCACGCCTTTAATTCCAACACTTGGGAGGCAGAGGCAGGTGGATGGATCTCTGTGAGTTTGAGGCCAGCCTGGTCTCCAAAGCAAGTTCCAAGAAAGGCACAAAGCTACACAGAGAAACCCTGTCTCAAAAATAAAAAATAAAATTAAAATTAAAATAAATTTTAAAAAATGTTAAAGGGCTTGAAAAAATGTAAGAAATTTCCATTTCATCCAGAAATGAAATGTGCTGTTGTTACTGTAGAGAAATGTGTGTGATGTGATAATTATTGTTCTTAGGAGATCATTATAAAAACACCAAAGAGCATCTGAGGGAAAGCTTTGTGGTTCCCAACTCTGTGTGCAGTTCCACTGAAGGTATAACTTAGAAGTATGACCCTTCTCTAAGAACTTCAAGTGTACTGGAAGACCTGGACAGCATGGAGTGAAACCCCATACCTTTTTGAATATTCTTACGGTGTTGGTGTTGGGTAGATGGGAATGTAACTGTAAGTAAATCCTTAGAGGTCCACATGGTGAAAAGGCTACAGTTGCTAAAATACCTGCCCTCAACCTGTGAGGTTCTGTGAATTCTGAGTATGGTTTTGAGTGATGGGAACCACAGTCCACAGTGAAGGGAACACTAGAGATGTTTGTTTAAAGAAACTTCACTTAGAGCCTTCTGAATCCATCATAATATGAAGCCATTATGTCAAAAATTAATTTGACATACCTAACTGATTAAACATCAGAACATAACACCAAGTACCATTCAGCATCAATTTCCTTTTAAGAACCAACCTGTAGCTGCAATTTGCTGCAGCTGCCCAGAATCAAGAAAGGACACTGAGTGGCTGAGATTAACATGTGCATTATAAATGGCACATTGCTGGAGGATTGTTAGTAAGATCAAGTGGAAAGGAAGAGGAAAATAAGAAAGAGTCACAGGGTATAGGAGGTATGATCAAATGACACTGTATGGACAGGTGGATATATGACAAAACCTAGTATTTTTCACAATTAATATCCATAAACTATTATAAGGTGAAAAACCAAGATTGCTATCACTGGCTAAGGAAAAGATCAAATTTCAAAACAAAAAAAGAAGCTTCTACTGAATGCCTGTTGTTTTGTTGAAAATTCAAAAGCCAGATCATCATAGTAATCTGTAGAAGAATTAGACATGTCACTCAACAAAGCCAAAAATGATAACTTGGAATTTGGAGTACAGTTGGTAGATTAGGATGTGAAAATTAAAATATGTGCAAAAAAAGAAAAATTAGTAGAAAGACTACCTTGAAGTTCAATTAAGCTCACAAATCACCAAGAGCAGGTACTCCAGCCATGTCAAACTAGTTATTTTTCAATATATATTATATTCTCTTAAATCAAAGGATAATCTCTGTTTTCTGAATTCATATCATATTTCAAGCAACTGCTTTACATACATTATCCTTTTGACCCAGTCACCACTGTGACACAGTGTTATGCTTGTTTACAAAGTAGAAAACTGCATTCAGGAAAGCAAGGAACATATCTGTGGCACTTTGATTTGATAAGGGGGGTGGTAACTGAGAAATTAAATGCTGCAAGTAGAGAGAGCCAAGATCCCAGTGACTCCTGAGGACGACAGTGTGCTAAATCAGAAGAGAGCTAGTGGCTTGGTGGGGGAGGGAGGCAGGATGAGTATAGCAATTCCAATATGAAGTAGGCTTTGTGAATTATTACTGAGGAAGGACGACATAAAAATTTCAGGGCAAAAAATTGTGAGGCTTCGGGACATCCAGTGGAAGCCGAGGGGAAAGCTGAAACCCACAATGTGTTTACACTAAGAAAAATGTGTACCATAGTCATCAAACACACACATTTTTTTGGTTTGTTTGTTTTTGTTTTCAAGACAAGGTTTCTCTGTGTAGCTTTGCGCCTTACCTGGAACTCACTCTGTAGCCCAGGCTGGCCTCGAACTTACAGAGATCCACCTGGCTCTGCCTGCCAAGTGCTGGGATTAAAGGTATGTGCCACCACCACCTGGCCAATACACACATATTGATGTCAGCTGACATCAATATGTGTGTATTGGCCAGGTGGTGGTCTTGGCTTTTTTTCATGAATTGTAGTCATTGTAGTTAAATTATTTAACTTTTCCCCCTTTGTTTGCAGAAAGAAAATAGATGTAAGTACTCATCGCTGTTGCCCTTCAATAGTGCTGTAAAATTTAATTATATCTTGCATAAAAAGTACATAACATAAGCCTAATTAAGATAATATGTGCTTGGCAAATGTAAATCATTATTTACAAACTACAACTATTTATGTCTCTGATTCTATTAATGCCTTAGAAAACATGCAGTCTATGCTTCCATCTATGAATTCAGTGACTGTCGAAACTTTTTGTGACTTACAATTAGAAATGCTTACATTTGATTATATTCAGATGCATGAAAACCCCCATAAAAATAGTTATGACTAAACATTGTAAATGGTGATATTCTTTTTCATTTACTTTCTTTCCTAAAATAAAGCTTTTGACTTGCTAAGCTGAATTTATGACTCACCGAAGAATATATATCCACAATTAGAAAACAAACAATTCCTAATTTCTCTTCGGGTTAATGAAGAGTATTAGAATTGAGAATTAGCTTCTCCTTGTGTAGTCCCTCATGTGTTTGCTTTTTACTGGATGGCTGTTAACATTATAATACTGAAATTCTTTAAAAGATGCATTATAAAAATCAGATCCATAATAGGAGATACCAAATTACAGCAAGAAAGTGAGGAACAGAAAGTCTGTCTGCATTGTTGTTCAGAATGGAGGCTTCTTAAAACTTTAAAATGTTCTTAACATATTATACAGTACCCAAGCCCTGAGTATAAAGAAAATAAATTATACCAAAGAGATCTGCACACCAGGTTCATTGCACCATTGTGCACAATAGCCAAAATACAATATCAATATGTGTATCTTTTCATAGGAGAATGGATAAATAAATAGAATAACAAAATGTTGTGTGTAAATACATATGTATGTGTCATTAAAATAATGAAACGTTGTTCAGTCTTAAAGTTAGTAAGTTCTGTCATTTGAGCTAAGATGCATGAAGCTAGAAGACATTAGATGACATGACATAAACTAGACAAAGACAAATATGATTATCATGTCACTTACCTGTGATTTCAAAATGAAATGTTCTGATACGTAGAAACAGAGAGTGCATGGCAATTGACAGAGAACTGTGGACATGGAGACATGTTGGTACAAACTTGCAGTTCTGAGTATCTACTGAGTAGCTTGGGATCTGCAGTTCCTAACACTGTATTGTGTATTTCAATTTTCTAAGAAAGCAAATCTTTGTATTCTAGGACAGAGAACAGTAAATGTGAGTGAACTGATGCGTTGGATGTGGTAATCAACTTAATTGTGATAATCATTTTGCAATGTATACCTCAATCAAATTACATTGCATACTTTAAATATATATGATTTTATATGTCAATTATACCTCGATAGATCTACAAAATAAAATATTCAGCCCTTTGAAATTGAGATACTCACTTTCAGTTTTTTTGTGGGGTGCCTGGCATAAAACTTTACACAGTCCCTTCTTTATAAGAGCCCTTCTATCAAGGAATAAATACACACACACACACACACACACACACACACACACACACACACGAAACACACACTTTTTTATTAAAAATAAGACATGGGTTATTTTGGAACAAAATAAAAATATCTTTAACAGAATAAGGGAATTAGATCTTTTAGCAGAGAGTTTGTGTATTAGCCTTTTCATTGTCTCCATCATTATCTTTTCATATTTTCCTAAAGGTCATTTTTCTAATTAATTTATGTTTACACTGTCTAGCTACTTCATTATTTTTCATGACACTTATTTCAGAGATGGTACAGAAGCATGTTACAAAATTCAACAAACCCAAAGAGACATGCAAGTAGAAGTTTCCCTTTGGCTCAATACTGAGAACTTAGTCCCTCACCCCTTTGGAATGGGTGCTGAGGAGAAGTGAGAATGCCATTCCTTCTGGTATGGGTACTGAGGACAGTGAGCATCTCACATACTCTTACTGGATACTGAGAAGTGAGCCTCTCAATCCCTTGGACTTAGATACTTTAACCTTCTTTTGGGAATCAGCCAATATAACCAGTTTCTTATGTATCCTTCTAGAAATATGTGGCCTCTTAGGGAATACAAAGGTGAACTCAGATATAGAAAAAATATTACTTATGATTTACATCTAGCTAGGTAGTTATTTTCTCTTCCCCTTTTGCTCAACTATGAATGAACATTCTAATTTTAATGTTTCCAGTTGTATACCTTGGTTTTGGATAGGTATAATTACAATGTCAGTTATAAGCAATATGAGCAAATATGCCTGTTTATACATGACTTAGTACTTGTTCAAGTATGTTTCAAGGACAGATGCCTCCAGGTGAAACTTATAGCTGAAATATTTGCTCATTCATGATGTTGATAAATACTTCCAAACCATTTTTTGTTGAGGTTGACTAGCTTACCCTTGAAATGGCATCTATGATGGTTTTGTGTATTTTTGCTGTGAGATACTTCAAATGCTCTCTTTAAAATGATGTATGAACATCCTGAATGTTGTATGTTGTTTGTCCATTCTCTCTCTCTCTCTCTCTCTCTCTCTCTCTCTCTCTCTCTCTCTCTCTCTCTCCTACTGTATTTACCTTTCTTCCTCTCCAGTTAAATACCCCTCCACAATTTTTCCCCTTGTATGACTTCTATCTTGATATTTCCATTTCCAGCACCCACCCAGTTGTGATTCCTTTGTACCACAACAATGACCAGGATGATGAGAGATCCCCGAAGGGACAATGGTTGTATTCATATCTTGGTAGTCACCAACAGCTATCTAATTAGATTTACTTTCTCCTCGATAATAAGAGGGAAGTCCTGGTACTGGAACTATAGCCAAAAACTTGGAATAAGCTGGGCGTTGGTGGCGCACGCCTTTAATCCCAGCACTCGGGAGGCAGAGCCAGGCAGAACTCTGTGAGTTCGAGGCCAGCCTGGGCTACCAAGTGAGCTCCAGGAAAGGCGCAAAGCTACACAGAGAAACCCTGTCTCGAAAAACCAGAAAAAAAAAAAAAAACTTGGAATAAGGTCATGGATCTTATAGGAGAAACTACTACTGGCACTTTTCGAAACAAGGCAATTCTTAACTGCATTCTACATACTTACCCTTGTATCCAGATAATTGTGGCTCTCACTCCTCATCAATGAAGTTTCTTTTTCAGAAGATGGAAACAATGAAAGAAAGTCACAACAAATCAAAATGTAGAGAGCAAGTGATTGTGGACTTTCCAACCTCAACAGATACTTCTACAACACAACCCCTATACCTAATGCTCAGGGAACACCATATAAAGAGAACAGAAAGCTTGTAAGAGACCGGGGACCAAGAAATCTGCTGCAAAATTATGTCTCCTAGAATGAGAGGGAAGCTAAGCTACATGAATGAAACCTCAAGAATATGCCAACCAAAACAAGTCCTGAAAAAGGGCAACACCAACAGACATGTTAACATAAAGAAGGAATTATCACAGCCCCCTACTCCTAAACAAAGAGCACCAGGCAATTATTGATTTCTGAGAGAGGAAGAATTAGTTTTCACAAAGGATGAACACCCTGACTGTTTATCAAATATCAAGTGGTCATCCCTGAAAACATACATATACAGATATTGTGGAATAGTCTTTTTGTACACTGTGAAGATTTGTCACTCAGATAGGTTTAATAAAAAACTGAGTGGCCATTAGGTAGGCAGGAATTTTGGGGCAGAGTGGACACTGGGAAGAAGAAAGGCAGAGTCATGAGCAGAAGCCAGCCAGACACAGAATGAGTCAGATATACAAAATGAGATAAAGGTAAAAACCACATGGTAGAACTTAGATTAATAAAAATATGAGTTAATTTGTTGTAAGAGCTAATTAGAAACAAGCCTACACTATTAGCCAAACTTTCATATTAATAAGACATCTTTTTGTGGTTATTTGGTAGCTGACTGGCCACAAAAAAAGTCCAACTTCATACAAACAACAATAAAAGGATTTAGCAGGTTGTATTAATATATGTGTAGGTACAGGCAAATAATAATGAAAACAAGCAATAAATTTGTATAAGAGTGAGAAGTGTGTATGGGAAGGGTTGGAAGGAAGAGAGGTAAACGGAAATGATATAATCACACTTTTTAAAAAAGTAAATAAAATTTAAAATATCATATGCAATAGATATCTCATTGAAGTTATTTTATTTTATTGAAAATAAATTTTTTCATACAATGTACTCTGATTACAATTTCCCCTCATCCAACTCCTCTCAATGCTTTCCTACCTACCCCTATCCACATCCACACCCTTTCTGTCTCCCCTTAGAAAACAAACAAGCTTCTAAGGGATAATAATTAAATAAAATGCGATAACAAGCAAGCAAGTAGGAACAGGATAAATCAAGCAAACCAGAAAAAGAGCCAAAGATAAATCACAAGAAACATATAGATGCGGAGACACACAAGTTCACAAACACACAAAAACAATTCCATAAAAACACAAAACCTGAAGTCATAATATGTATGCAAAGGAGGGGAGGTGGGGAGAAACTTAGGGGAGGTGGTGGAGGAGAAACTGCAATCTAAATATATTATATTTTTTTAAAAAATTATTTTCAATAAAAGAAAAAAATAAAATAGAAAATGAAAAGAACTTCAATGAGATATCTATTGCACATCACATTTTAAATTTTTATTTGCATTTTTACATTAAAATACAATTACATCATTTCTCCTCTCCCTCTCTTACTCACTGAAGTTCTTAAAATGAGAATAATTTTGATTCTATAAAATATTAGCCATAAAGCATCCCAGGGTTCATGGTTTTTAAGAAAAGAAACTTTAAAATAAGTGGAGGATTTATGAATTTCTAAACCAAAAATTATGGTTTTTATTAAGTATAGATATATTCCCTAGAGAGATGGGTAGAAGCAAGCACGATGGATGAACATTGATGATAGATGATTCATAGACAGATTAAAAAGGTAGAGGTAAGCTAAATAATGGTTCCTTCTTTTGTAGTAAAGGAAGCAAGTGATTAAAGAAAATGTAAAAGGAGATTTTAATAAAATATAACACATGTAGTTTACACCATGTTAATTAAGTAAAGCACCAAGAGAAACAAGTATCAAAAGTAAGGCTGTTGTTCCCAGGAATATAGAAGATTCCAAGTATACCCAGAATAGCAACATGGGTGGTAGTGGCAATCACAATTTGGGAAAAATGCAAGAGGCAAGAGTAAGGAAATGAAGTTGCAAGGTTCCCAGTGGATGCTGGCTGCCAATGCTGTGTGTACTCTAAGGTTGCATCAAATGACTTAAAATAGAAAGAACCGAACACCCAAACTACACTTCCTACATAATTAGAGCATAATTATCATTCAAGATGGAGGGATATTATATATAAAGGAAAGGACTTTAGTTTCTTTTAATCTTCATAGATATGCAATATAATTAACAATAACTTCTTTAAACATCTTTTGCTAAGATGCTATGTAGCTAAGTTGTTCATGGAAAGTGCCAGGTCCAAATATCCAAGTGGATCAAAGACCTCAACATGAGTAGATCATTAATGTAGCATTTATAAGTTCCAACCTTTTGTTAGCACAGTTAGAGTGGGAATATTGTTCTGGCAGTCTACATTTACTATTCAATACTGACCAAAGCCACGGGAAGACATTTATCAAAATAGGGTGAAAAAGAGTTGTAAGGATTTAGCGGGGTTTTTTTTTTATTTAATATTTTATAATAGATTTGTTCCACTTTAACCCTCTGAGAGGATTTTATTTTTTTCTTTCATTTTTCTTTATTAAGAAATTTTCTACTCACTCCACATACTATCCACAGATTCCTGCTTCTCCCTCCTCCCACCCCCCAGCCCTCTTTCCCAAGCCACCCGGCATCCCCACATCCCCCAAATCGAGGTCTCCCATGGGGAGTCAACAGAGCCCAGCACACTGAGCCTAGGCAGGTCCAAGCCCCTTCCCACTGCACCAAGGCTGAGCAAGGTGTCACACCACAGGCACCGGGTTCCAGAAGCCTGCCCATAGACCACGGATAGATCCCGATCCCCTTGCCTGGGTGCCCCCAAACAGTTCGAGCCAAACAACTGTCTTCTGTATCCAGAGGGCCTAGTCCAGTCCCATGGGGGCTCCACAGCCACCAGTCCATAGTTCATGGGCTTCCACTAGTGTGGCCGGTCATCTCTGCACGTCCTCCCATCATGATCTCCACGTCCCTCGCCTGCAGTATCTCTCCTCTCTCTCATCAATTGGATTCCTGGAGCTCAGCCTGGTGCCTGGCCGTGGATCTCTGCATCTGCCTCCATCAGTCACTGGACAAAGGCTCTATGATGACAGCTAGGTTATTTGCTAGGCTGGTCACTAGAGTAGACCAGTACAGGCACTCTCTGGACCACTGTCAGCAGACCAAGGTGGGGTCAACCCTGTGGATTCCTGAGAGTCTTCCCAGCACCCTGCCTCTTCCTATTCCCATGATGCCCTCATCTATCATGGTATCTTTCTCCCTGCCCTCCCACTCTGTCCCTGTTCCAGCTTGACCCTCCCATTTCCCTATGTTCTCATCCCCGACTCCTCACCCTCTGCCACCCCCACACACACCTAGTCCACTCATGTAGATCTCAT
>CABHPP010136391.1:16117-28171 GCA_902168425.1 Peromyscus attwateri | reverse complement strand
AAGGAAGGAAGGAAGGAAGGAAGGAAGGAAGGAAGGAAGGAAGGAAGAACAGCTCTACTATGCCTGCTTTACCCTCCTTAAACAAACCCTGTCTTGTGAACATCTTAGAGAATCCTGTGTTCCAAGTGAGCCTTGCCCAAGCTACACCCTTTCTGCGCAATGCTACCCTGGGGGACTGCTGTGGACCTTGATTAATGAAATCATCATGTCCAAACCAGCTCAGATGGAAGGGGAACTCTTTGAAGTGGCTCAATGCCCCCTTACCCACAAAACTGAAGACATGAGTTCAACTCACAAGTAATAGGTTATGAATACTAAAATAAGCCCAGGCATATGCCAGTACCTCAATCCAAGAAAATCTCCAAATGACACTTTTATTGGTTTTAAGGCAGCAAGGGATGGCTTCTGGCCCACATGCCTTTCTGGCCAAGCAAGGGAAAATCAGGGAAGGGGAAAAGGTGGCCACTGGGAGTCAGTCAGAGCACGTCCCTGCACTCCATCCCATCTGCTTTTTCCAGGCCTCTAGTACCATTCTAATGCACTTGGGTTTGAGAGCAAGTGTGCCCCAGGTCTGATGGTGTCTGCCAGGACTGTCTTCCCGGCCCAAGGCCCTGCTCAGCCTGCCTTTCCCTCGGCCAGGCTCTCCCAAGGGCAGATGACTTCCTTTTCCGTGGTCTGGTCACCAGACTCTCCAGCTCCGGTGTCATCGGAGTCCATCAGGAAAGGCCCACTGTCAGTAGGAATTTCCATTTTGATCTGGAAAAAGCTTCAGACACAAAAACAAGTGAAGAGAAAGGGAGTGTGGGTAATCCCTACATGATCCCAACAGTCCCAAAGACTAGCATGCCAGGGACACCGGCCAGAGTGACAGGTGCAGCCAGTGGCTCTGGAGACTCCTTTGACTGGGGCTTAGGTTTTTCTGTGGAATGATAGACGATCCCAAATATGCTTTCTTTTCAATTTTCAGTTTGTAGGGTCTTGATGAATTCTGCCTGTCCCTGCCGTGTTGGCATACTGGTATTTAATCCTCAATCTCTTTAAACTGTCTCTTGAGGACACTGGAAAGGCAGCCTTTGAAAAGCTCTGTTCCCACATGAAGGGGGACAGTGGCCTCAGAGCTAGAGCATTTCCTCAGTAGAACCAGCTGAGGGAAATCAACAGGCTGCTACCAGAGCCTCATCATTTCCGAAAGCAATATAGCAGACCTCCCTCCTGCTCCTCCAAGCCACACAGGCAAGAAGGGGACAGTAGCCAGTGCCCCCTGCTGACCCCACACTCACTGCACTGAAGAGGTCACACTCTCTGGGTCTCCATGGCAATCTAAGACCTCTGCCTGACAGTTCTTCCTCCCAGCCCAGGCAGGGTCAAACATAGGACTGTATCAATTGGTTTGGGGGTGACTCTGACTGTTCCCTCCAAATCCCAGGAAAGATGATGACGCTGCAACTTGACTCTCTGCTGTGAATCCAGACACTCTGAAACATTCCTCTGGGCCTCTGCTCTGCACAGAGTGGCTACCTCAGGGCACTTGGGGGTCTCAGATTTCAGACTTTTGGAGCTCCCCACAATGGAGTTTAGAGGAGCTACTGCTCGGTTGGAAGTCGATACTCGTTATCTTAGGCCACCACAAGAACAAGTATCCTTTTGAGGCCCCTTATAGGATAGCAGGCAGGTGTCTGTAAGGACCAAGGAGGCCATGGCAGAGAAGGGCAGGAGCCCCTGGGGAATCGTATCTTAGGGACGTCATAGCCTGTGGTTACTGCTGAGGCCCTTTACAAATGTAGTGAATTTACCTGACTAGTGGTCTTGGGACAGGGCAGATGTGTGGAGGAGAATGGGCAGAAAAAGAAAGAAGCTGCCCTTGTACCATCTCCGGAGGAGGGAGAGATGATGGGACTGAGTTTCCGGGGGCATTCGGTGGCTTAGAGATGTGTCTGCTCTCCACAATCCTCATTATCAGCCCCATGGCTCCATCAACACCACAAAGCCACAGTCCACGCCCACGCCCACGCCCACTGTCCACATGCACACAACACCAGACCCTTTGGCTTCTTACTTGGCTACTTTCTTGGGTTTCAGCCTGGGTAGCTGTTGGCCCATGTCCCCCAGAGGCTGCACCTTCCCGTGGGAAACAGCGGGGCACTTGGGTGAGAGCCTGGCAAAAACCGGGGATGCCAAACAGCCCCGCCTCAGAAACCTTCCAAGGGACAGAGCCACACGGGCCTTGGGAGGGGCCCTGGGTTGGCCGTGTGGTCTTGAGTGGTCAACAGAGGTCTCGCTGCTCTCAATGGCTGAGGGCCCACAGTTGGCACCAGACCAGCTGGCGTCCCCCTTGGGTTCCAGGCCTGAAGAACTCTCCAAGGCCGCTCGGATGGGCGAGGGGCAGATGGCAATGCTGGGTCTCCGGATGAAGCGACTTGGTGAGGGAAAGGGCTTCCTGGGAGAGCGACAGGATGGGGAGAAGGGGCTGGAAGGAGAGGGGGGCACGCAGGTCCCTGTATACACGGCCAGGTGAGGGCTGGGAGCCAAGTGCTGACCTGGCTGTGGAGAAGGAAAGAAGAGAGTTCAGTGAGGAGTCACGTCTCCAGCCACCAAGGCTGATGGGCTAATTCAATCTCCTTCCAATGGCAATGGTGCAGACCTGTTCTGGCTGCCTTCTGGAGGTACCTTGAGAGTGGCATAGCCATACAAAGGTCTCTTGCCAGGACCCATCTGTCACAAAGTGACATTCTGCCAGTCCTGGGATGCTGGAATGTAACCATGCTGAACTTGGTTACCCCTCAACTCAAGTCTCCAAATGTCCTTCCTATCCCATGTCACCTCTTCTTCATTGTTGACCACAGCTTTAGACCTGGTGGCATTTGACACTATGTTGTTGCTCTTTGGTGCGTGTGTGTGTGTGTGTGTGTGTGTGTGTGTGTGTACTTTGCTGGAAATCTAACCCATGATTTTGCCCATGCCAGGCAACTGTCTTACTGCTGAGCCACACACCCACCTGAAAGGCATTTAACTTTAGCACGGCAGTGCAAGTGGGGGGGGGGCCTGCAACCAGTGCCTTGTTGAGCCTCCATGCCTGAGACCACACCCCCACCTGTGTCCATCCTAACAATGCTTTAGGTGCTCCAATCCTAGGACCTGCCCAGGCCTCCCCTCAGGCTGGGCAAGGGAAGCTGAGGAAAAAGGCTGAGTGTAGAACCTGAGAAGCTTGCAGAAAAGAGACAGGCAATTCTAGAGGAAGAGGTAATTCTGTGATTCAGAAAAAAAAAAAAAGTAAGTATCTCATTGTCCTGGCCCCAGAGTCCGGTGTGCTGGGGCAGAAGGGGAGGGTCTGGTATTTACTCAGCTCAAGGAACCTGAAGGAGCTTTGTCCAAGTTGAGCAAGGAAATTAAAGCTGAGAGCTCCACTCGGGCTCTTTACTGTCGCCTCTTCCTTTGCAGGCCACAAGGGTCAACTGGCGTGGGCTGCTGGGTGCCTCCTGAAGGCCTTCTGTGGTCATATACCACATGAAAGCCGGGCATGGCCAGAAGTTCTGAGGAGAGGTGGGTGGTGTCTCAGGGACAGCTGAACCACTACTGCTTCCAAGAAAGGCCTAGAAAGGACTACAATGAGGAACAAACCTTCTCTGCAACAACACATAGATGTCTTGTTCAGAGCGCTCTGCTTATCCCTCAGACCCTAAGACTGAAGGAGGCTGCCTGAGCCCTGGGCAGGAGGCTGCTGACCTCAGAGTGAGGCCTGGTCTCAAGGTTCCTCAAACGATCCAGGCCCAGTGTAAAGAGAGGTACGCTCATGGACCGCTGAGAGGAATGAGCTCATCTGTTACACAGCAATAGAAAATTAGACAATGACTACATGTGCTTCTGAGCCTACGTGTGTGACCCACGGTGCTCCTACTAACAAGTATCACCATCCTATTGCCCGTGTGGGTTCTATGTCCTGGAAAGTGGAATAAAATTATCTAAATGAGGAAATAAGCTCGAGGGAGTGGGGGAGATATCAGTGAGGTACCTACTACGCTCACTTGAACTGCCTTGGAAAGTGTCACAAACTCCTGAGATCACCCCACCTTTCGAGATAAGAAGATGGAGGCTCCAGGAGATAAAGGGACTTAACCAAGATCACATGGCTTGACTGTCCCTTCCTCCTCTTTCCCTTCCCCCTCTTCCCCATCCCTCTCCTTCTCCAGAACCTTCCCCTCTCCAGGATGAATGACAAAGCAAGGAGGAAGGTGGCCACTGCCTTCCCTTGTTCCCTTACCTGGACCGAGACGTCCCTTCTGGGCAAACAGCCACTCTCCCAGCTGCTGTAGAGTTTGGGGTTTTGTTTGTTTGTTTGTTTGTTTGTTTGTTTGTTTTCCTAGCTCTTTCTCGCTCTGTTCCTCCCATGGAGGCCCGGGCTTGCGCTCTGTAGCCCAGCCCTCTCCCAATGACATGAGCAGCAAGCAGTGGCATGCAAGACACGTGGCGAAGAAATGCGACAGGAAACAGACGAGTGGAGCCTGGTTTGGATTTGTTGTGAGCAGCTTATTTTATTGAGCGAAGAAGCCAAGAGAGGGAGGGCAGGAGCGTGAAATGAGGCGGTACATTAACAGGGAGACACAATCACAGGGTGTTTCATGGAAGACAAAGCAGATGGCTCAGCGTCTCTACTCATTTTTGCTTCATCAGAAACTGGCTGAGAAATCAAAGACCTGCGGCCACACTCAGCATGCAAGGACCCAGGCCCCCTTCAGTCTCCTCCCGTTGTGCCCTTCCCCTCTTCTCCAAAAGCAAGGGAAGTTGGTGCCATAAGGAAAAGTCAGCTTAGGTGAGGACATCACTCTCTTGTTAGTCACGCCACTGAACACGGGCTGGCACAAGACCTTCCTAGTTGGAACTGACCCTCACTTTGGTCATAAAACTTGGGGTCACAGGCCTGCCGGTCACTACACTATTACTAAGCAGTCTTCTCGTAGAAGCTGTAGTTAGAGGCTATAGAAATCTATTGTATACCTCGAATATAACCTAATGCTGTCCAGAGAGTGCAGAGGGTGCCGAGAGAGTGGAGGAGTGAGATGGTTTGGGACAATGATTTAAATATTCCTAAGGTAATACTTAAACAAGAAAGGAGAATGGGCGACTGTGCTGAACGACTCTGACAGAAGAAAGCAATGCTTCCGTCAAGACCATGAAGTGTCTAGGGGGTGTAATGGCAATAGTGGTAATGGTGGTGGTGATGATCATGGCGATGGTGAAAATAATGGTGGTGGAGGTGATGGAGGTGATGGAGGTGTTGATTCCAATGGTGAGTATGATGGGAATGGTGGAGGGAGTGATGGTAATAAGGATTGCTATAATTGTGTAGTGGGGGTGATGATAGGATGGTGATGATGATGACAGAGATGGTGGTGATGGTGATGACAGAGACGGTGGTGGTGATGATGATGATGACGGTGATGATGATGATGATGGAAATGGTACTGATGATAACGGTAAAGATGATGAGATGATGGTGACTGGGATGTGAGGATGATGGGGCTGATGACAATGGTGACTGGTGACGATGGTGGTGATAGCAGTGATGATGATGATGATAGTGATGGTAAAGGTGATGGTTGTGATGGTGAAAAGGTGGCAGCGGCCAGCATTTGCTGAGCATCTATGATGTGCCAGGCATGGCTCTAAGTGCTTTACTCTTATTTTCCTGCCCATGGCTCTTGTATCTTTTACTTAGCACCCACAATGAGAGCAATGATTTCTGTAAAAGTCTAACAGGAAAAAAGAATTCTACAAAGGAAATTATTATGGAATAACCTAATCTAACACAGTTAGACTCCATGGGCACAGAAGCTTGTTATGCGGTTAAATTCTGGCATTAGGAAATGAAGATGGTGTCTGAGAACAATTTAAATATAGCAACAATATTATCTAAATGTGCACTATTTTGTTGCCATTTGAGATACAAATGGGCCCGAAGGGGCTGCTATTATGTTTGCTCCTAGTAACAAGTTAACAGGATTTGAGCTGCCACAGCCGCCATAGATGTGCTTTCAACATCTCAGAATTGGAAAGAGACCTCTGGCCCCTTTACTACCAAACCTGTGAATTTCCTTGTAGATCTTAGGACTTGAGATAGCACTGTCAGACTCTGACACCAGGGACGAGGCAGGAGTGAGAGAAGAAAAGAGCTGATGTTTGTAGTTGAGGTACAGTGATGCCACACAAGCATAGGAAGTCCTGCAAGCTGGATGATAAACAGAGCCTTCCAGGATGGGTGGTCCAGGTTGCCCATTGGTCTTAATCACATACACCAACTACCAACCCCAGGACCTTCTCCTTAAAAGCCTTAAAGCCTCCACCCTTCCATAAGCTAGTGGTTCCTACTATGACCTCCCAAAGCATCATGGGGCTTCCCTATAATTCAGCTGGCCACACTCTCGTCTTTCCTGTTAACTGTAAGCAGCCAGTGGGGGCCTTCCTCCTCTCTTCTTCCCTGTCCCCCTAACCCAGGCCCTAACTGCAGCACCTGCACACTGCTTGGCATGTCACAGAGGCTGACTGTCACTGTGGAACACTGAGTGGTTGTGACACATAGAAGGAAACTGGTCCTGAAGCCTGGCTCTTCTTTGTAGTTGTTGGTTGAGAAACGGTCTCACTGTACAGCCCTGGCTGTCCTAGAACTCATATATAGACCAGGCTGGCCTCGAACTCAGAAATATACCTGCCTCTATCTCTCGAGTTCTGGGTTTAAAGGTGTGTGCCACCATGCCTGGCCTAAGTCTGACACTTCTAATCACACACCTGCCAAAAGCTTCTCTCAGGCCCAACAATTCTCTCCAACTCTTGGCAACTCTCACATGCTGCACACAGACAATTTCCTAATCACATTCTCTCTCGTGGTATAGCAATTTGCACCCACACACCTTCATCAACGCTGTGAGGATAAAGACCACTTTGCAGATTTTTTAATCCCTCCATGGTCCTTCTACTGATTCTTATAAAAACTGGTTTTCAGGGACCACATGTGGTGGTATATACCTTTCGTCCCAGCACTTGGGAGGCAAAGGCAGGCAGATCTCTATGAGTTCAAGGTCAGTAGATATATAGTGAGCTCCAATCCAGGCAGGACTACATATTAAGACCTTGCATATATATTTTTTTGGCCTCTACTTGCATACACACACACACACACACACACACACACACACACATGTCATGAATTGTTAATCGCTGCTATCCAGAGTGAAGCCATTTCTCTGTACCTTCCTTTGTGTGGAAATGTTCAGACCTTTATTTCTTCAGTCACTAAACAGCAAATGCTCACCTACTCTGTTTAATGCCTGTGACTCTCACTGATGGCAGGACCTTGTAGCTCAGACACTGAGTAGATTCCCATATGCGTGGGAAAGAACCCAAAACAGGACACCAGTCCTCCAGAGCATGAGAGACTTGAGAGGCACAAGGCTGGGGAGTGGGGTGGCAGATGGGTAGACCAGAGATGAACAGGATCTAGGCTCTGGTGCCCTGAAGAGCTCATGATGAACTCCTGTGAACTCCTGTGGTTCTACCGCTCCAGCCACCGCGTCCGCTGCTAGCATGATCTCAGCTCATGTGGGGTGATGAGAAGGGACAGCAAACATTCTCTGGTTTCCTGCTTCTCAAACTTTCCCACTAAAGTAGGCCAAACAGCGGGAGAGCCTGGTAAACACGCTTCCCCCAGGAGTCTTAGAAGGGCAATGCCTGAACCTGCACAGCAGAGCATGAAATGACTTTGATGTCTCCAATGGTAGCCTTAAAAATTCATGCGCATTTTGCATTCCATTTCATAATATATTTATGGTTGTTTTAATGTAAATTTTTAAAAATTACCTAAATCTCCTCCTATTCTAAATATTCAAGTAAAATTGGTATCCCAGTTCTGGACCTGATCTTGTGACAGCCCCTCTTTTCACAAATGACTAAGCAGAGAGGGCCTGTGAGTTGCTCAAGACTACATGGCTTGTGTTAGAACTGGACCAGGGCCCAAGTGGCTTCCTCAGAATCCAGAGTTCTTTCCATTCATTCATTCACTCATTAGTTCATTTGTTCATTCATCCAGTCACATAGCACACATGTATAGAACTTACTAAGTCTTGGGCATTGGACTCCAAGAGGGAAGCTAGATTTTGCCCTTCCCCTCAAACCACTCAGTTTATAATGGTTCATTACCTGAAGCCTCTGCCTGGAGACTCCAAAATTCTCCCAAAGAAAATGTAAAAAACACATCTCTGGTGCCATCTCAGAGTAACTCATGAAATTGGGAAGTGTCTGTTCCCCTCTGGAGCTGGGATTATCTTGCTAGCATTAAACCAATGACCACAAGCTTCTTATATTGGCTTAGACAATCTTCAGGGACCTGGCCCTGCCCACCTCTCCCACCTTGTCTTTACCATTTCCTCCTCTGTAGCTAGAGTTTTCCTGCCTGGCCCACAGTCAGGACAAATCTCTCTCACCTGCCAGTCCCACAGCCGCTCAGACCCAACCAAGTAAACACAGAGACTTATATTGCTTACAAACTGTATGGCCATGGCAGGCTTCTTGCTAACTGTCCTTATATCTTAAATTAATCCATTTCTATAAATCTATACCTTGCCACGTGGCTCGTGGCTTACCGGCATCTTTACATGCTGCTTGTCCTGGCGGCGGCTGGCAGTGTCTCCTTCCACCTTCCTGTTCTTTTCTCCTCTCTGTTAGTCCCGCCTATACTTCCTGCCTAGCCACTGGCCAATCAGTGTTTTATTCATTGACCAATCAGAGTAATTTGACATACAGACCATCCTACAGCACTCCTCATCCACCGGGCTCCATCTACCTGGCTTTTCAGTTCACTCCAACCCATTTCCCACCTCTGGGGCTTTGTCCTTAGAGGTCCTCTCTCTGTGGGACGTTCTCCTTGCTTGTCCACATCCCGTGACAAATCTTTCTCGTCTTCTATTCCTGTCGTTACTTCAAAAAGACTCAAGTCTACACAGAACACATCTTCCTTATCATGGTATCACACCCATTTCCTTAGAACTTAACTCAACAGGTTTTTAATCCTAATTTTAGTTAACAATTACTAAAGTGGACTCAGTTCTATACCCTTCCCTGTATCCACATAGTTTTCAATGGGACTCTGACATAATTTTACTAGAAAGGAAAAAGTCTATTTCCCTGTTTCTCCCCCTCCACCTCTATGGACACAGGGTCTTATGTAGTCCAAGCTGGCCTCAAATTCATGATGTCTGTAAGCATGACCTTGAACTCACAATACTCCTGCCTTAACCTCCCAAGATCTGGGATTACAGGTATACACCACCACATTTGGTTTTATGTAGTGGTGGGGATTGAACCCATGACTTCATGCATGTGAGGCAAGCACTCTACCCACTGATCTGTATCCCCAGCCCTGTTTCTTCACTCCTTTAATCAAAGAGGAATCTGTGACTTTCTCTGGCCAGGAAAAGATGGATGAGGCCATGGAAAGCCTTTCTACTTTCCCCCTAGCAACTCTGCCACCACCCTCAGACCGTGCCTGGGCAGGGCTGCTGGAAGACAAGGGGCACATGAAGCAGAACAGACATGTCCCATGTGTCCCAGCCCAAGCTTCTGTGAGCCAGACTCCAGACACAGGAGAAAATGCAGCCAAAGGCAACAGAGCCACCGAGATGACGCCATATGTATGAACAATAAATGCTTACTATTGCATGTCGCTCTAGTTTGTGGCCTATACTGCGCCACCAAGGCTACCTGATTGTTTCGTCACTTTGGTCAGTCCTAGACCACAAGCTCTCTTAGAGAAGAATAATGTCACTTTTGTTCATCCATGCCCTGCACATAGAAAGTGCTCAATAAACGTGTGGAAAGTGTGTGCTCCTGCTTTAGAAGACCGGTCTCTTACACTGGTCTCTTTCTCTTTTGCATACAGGTATGTGGTGTTACTTATCTTCAAGAATAACCTCATGGGCCTCAAAGTCATGAGAGGAGTTGTCCTCTCCCCTAAGCACTGAGACAGTCTAGTCTATAGTGGTAGAGAAAGGCAGAGCCAAAGTCTATTGCCCAAAGTGTATCTGATACCCACAATCCCTCCTCCTGGATGCAAACATCAGTGCCTTTGTTCTTAACCAAAGAGCTATCCTCAACAGGACATGTCTCCTTGCCTCCTCTGGACTGAGTCTTTCATTCCTATAAGCTATTTATCCATACATTATGCACAAGGGGATGGGAAAATAGAAAAGAAGTAACCACAGCTAAGAACAAGCTCACTAGGAAATGTGTCCCAGCGATGGCTTCCTAGGCAGGTATAACAGAGGAGACCAGGGATGGGCCTTACAAGAGCCCTGTGGAGGGAACTCAAGTTGCTTTGGAAATAGCATCTGAATTGGAGAGATGGGGTGAGATTTTAGCAAAGCTATTCTAAACACATACTCCTCAGAGAAGTAGCCTTGGAGGCTGGAGGGTCAGTTTCTTGAGAAGGGGGCACACAATGTGGCCCCTTTACCTATGCTTCTCACCATAGCTCCCTAAAGCGATGTGGGCGGGCACTGACACTCACTCATGTGACAACCCCCTGCCGACACCAGCCCTGCTCCTTGGTGACTTGGAGGAGGAAAACAAAGCTATATACTCTTGATCTAAAAGCCCACTCTGCACCCTACGTTTTGCTGATGGAGAATGAACCTTCTAAACACTAATCCTTTTGGGGGGCGTTGCCTCCCCCAGGTGTGTGCCCCCACCCCAGGAACCAGAGATTCATTTAGGAGGCAGCTCCTTTTTGAGCTGGCTCCTGCGGTCCAGCTTGCTCATGACCTGGGTGATGTCCACGGTGTTGGCCGCTTCTCGAGCTTTCTCTTCCTCTTCCAACTGCCTCAGGATGACAGGGCTTGGGCTGGAGCGCAGGTGACGCCTCATAAACGGGAGGGTGGAGCTACAAGGAAAGACAGATGAGTGGTTGGTAGAAAACTACACGGCCTGCCTGGTGACACTGACATGCTCCGTGGAGGTTGGGGCTAGAAGATCAGCATTGGGACATGTCCTCTCATTTTGCCAGTGAACTTCCAAGAAGACCTCAGAACCATGTCCAACCTTAGTTCTTTTCCCCTCGTGGAGGATGGGACCACAGTGAATACAACTGCCACCAGATTTCAGGTGAGACCCTAGGAAGGCTCTTTGGATAATGGTGGCAGACACACCTTCTACAGTGTTTAAAAATCAATTTGTTATGTCAGTGCAAGATCTTCAAGATCTCAGTGTTGTCTCTGCAAGATCTTCAGAGAAGAGGGCTCAGTGGGGTGGGATGATGGGCCCCTGAGAGCTTGAGTCTTGCGGAAGAGTCAGGGCTCAGAGTATTTGTTTACAAAGACAAGGTGTGAGGGTGTGGAGATAGCTCCCCTGACAGCTCAGATCAACCAGAAGTTGATCCCCAGAACCATGGGAAAAGCCCAGTATGGTAGTGCACAATTGTAGTCCCAGTGCTGGGAAGAGAGAGACTGTGGAGCGCCCGGGTGCTTGCCGGCCATCCAGCCTGACCTACGTGATTAGCTCCAGGGCAGTGAGAGGTCCTATCTAAAAAAAAAAAAAAAAAAAAAAGCTGGAGGAGTTGGGGGAGGAATAACCCCTAAGGTTGTCCTCTGGCCTTTACATACACGTACACACCACACACACACACACACACAAAGAAAGCTGATCCGTCCCAAAGTCCTGACCCAGTGCAAGTTTTCTCAGAGGATTAGTGGGCTGCAGCAATTCTTCATGTGCCCCATCTCATGATGAATTAGAAACTTCTTCCGAAGCCAAACATGGATTCCTGTGACCAAACTGACTACCACACCCTAGGAATCAAGACTAGGTTTAAAGGGCTTAAGGGATGGAGCTGAGACATACAGCCTCGGGGATGGGAGGGGGTGGATTTAGGGAGCTAACATTTCTGCAGCAACAGCAGACTAAAGACTGAGGACATACCCCAAGTTTCTGGACTGTGTGAGCCCCTAGAACCCTTGTCTCTACAGCAGGGAGGTAGGATGCTCTTGAAAGAAAGAAAGAAAGAAAGAAAGAAAG
>CABHPP010136391.1:0-16017 GCA_902168425.1 Peromyscus attwateri | reverse complement strand
TGCCTTGGCTTTCAACAGCTTTTCTTATACCTGTGAGCCATGGCATGAATTCCCTCGCACTGCATCCTCTGGGACACAAGTCAAGTGCCACACTGTGCGAGCATTCACACCTGTTCTCACTCACTGTAGGGATGACTGCATCCCCAGACTGTGATGTCCCTTGCCAAAGACAAGGGCTCCAGCAGAGGTCTACTGCCATCCAAGGCATTCAGTGCCCTGGCTGTGCCCAAGAAGGATCCTCTCTGAACTCCCATGCCTGCCCCAACTCATAAAACGTTAGGACTGAAGTGTGAGACAATCCACCCCCTCCTCCATCCCCGCTCCTTTCTGACAGAATTTCTGGGTTTATTGTGGCCCTTTATTGGAGTTCCCAGGGCCACTGAACTCCCTTCCTTTCTCCATAATCCTAGAATAGTGCCACAAGCCCTCTTCCTCTCACAGGGCTGTCACCCTCAAGGACAAGGTGCTATATTCTCTTATTAGCTCCTTTGATAAAGAATGCCCCCCCACACCCCACCCCTTTTGAACTGACTGAAGATGCTGAAGATGGGCCCAGCATTGGCTGAACAAAAAGGAACATTTACTAACCACAGGAGCATGGGGCCCATGGATGACTCTGTTTTGGAAAAAAAAAACAAAAAAACAAAAAACCCTCTGCCAGAATTTCACAGCTTTATTCAAGCTGTTATTTCTTACTCTTTTAAAACCTTATGGGTCCATCTCCCCCATCCCCTAAAAAAAAAAAGTTCAATTTGTTCCTCGGAGTATGACATCATCCATTGTCCCAGTGTTTCTGTAAGATGAGGTGACAGAAGCTTCCAACTAGTTAATGGACTTCTAAAAAGTAGTCCCCAGAGGGACCAAGAGCAGTTTGGGTGTTAACTGTTCGCTTCTCCTAACCATCTAGCATTTTCTCTTGGTGTGCAATTTCCCACTCTCTCTCTCTCAGGTCCTGGAACAATAGAGATACGAAGGTGTACTTTAATTAATTCCTATTCATCAGTTTGGAGGGAGAGAGGATGATTAAAAAAAAAAACCAATGAGATGTTTCCATTTGTGATACTCATAATTATCGGTCTATTAATCAGCGCCCTTTAGAACCCGAATCAGGGAAACAAACTTACGGGAGGCAATTACTAAGGGAATCTTGCTGGAGGGCATTTCTAAGCAAATGAGGCCCTCCTTCACTGCACAACACTTTCCAGCCCCCAACCACGGCATCAAGCAAATCTTCCACTCCAGGCTTTCGACTACAAGAGGCCTCAGGTCTCTAAAGTAAACAGCAGGCAGCCAGCGATTACAGACACTCCACTTGCCTTCTCTTGGTGGTTTCCTGTGGCTCGATCGCTTTGGCCAGCATTTCTTTGTAGATCGGAGATTTTAAATAGCGAGCATAAGAATCCTGGTGGGAACAAGAGGAAACGGTGGTCATGAGCCAGGGAGAGGGAATGTGTTGGATAGAGCAGAATATGCCTGCCACTTCCGAGAGCGTCCCCTGGTAGGAAGCAGAGTTAAGGGAACTCTGCTTCCTTGAATGAGGCCGTTCATTCAGGGAGGTGCTGAGTGTACTGGTTCTCAGGTGTGGAGCCCAAGACCAGGCAGTGCCAAATTCTCCCAGGGAACTCAGAAATGTACATTCCTGGGGCCACCCCAGTCCTACCTAACCATGGACTCCAAGGGTGGGACAACCACGAGAGTCTTTAGGACCACAATTCCTAACCCCCAACCCTAAAATCCTCAGAGTTAGGAGCCTGTGAAGCCAACAAGAGATAAGAAGACATTAACTTCTCACCCTTGGTTGCCGTAGAGACGGAGCCCACTTCTAACCCCATGAACACCCATTTCTCCCTGGTGTTTAGGGTAGAAAGGTGAGATAATACAGTGCAAAACACCGAAAGGACCAAGGCTTAGGCCGCTCTTATGGGAATGCGTCCTAGGACCTGAGCAGGGTAGGGAAGTTGTTCCTCAATGGCCTGGGACTTTCAAGGCAGCCAAAAACTCCACTCATAACTAATGGGGGCAATGCCCACCACAGCAACCCAGCGATGGAGAACAGTCTCAAGATGTATTAAATCCTAGAGACTAGTTGGCAGTAGTAACAGTTATGAGAAATAGGATGAAATCTAGGAATAATGAAGCTGAGTCATATGGAACTTGTCACCACAAGAAATGGCCCCTAAGGGACATAGAATCCATTGCAGACATAACAGCATTCTTTTTAAATCACCTACGCAGACATACACCACTTTTTCATGAGATGCCTCTGCCTCATCCTAGTGTGTGTGTGGGGAGAGTGTGTGCATATGCATCCTAGTGTGTGTGTGTGCAGATCTGTGCATATGCATGCAGTAGTCGACACTGAGTGTCTTTCTGGATCATTCTCCACTTTACTTTGGAAGCAGGTCTCTTTGCTGAGCCTGGAGTTCATTTGCCTTGGCTAGGGGGCCAGCAAGCCCCTGGGACCCTCCTGCCTCTGTCTCCCAGCTTTCAATGTGGGTGCTGGAGATCGAAACTCAGGTTCTCAGGCTTGCAGAGCAAGTACCTCCCCAGCTGAGCCTCCCCAGCCCCTGCACACTACAATTTTAAGAGTCAAAAACAGTTTTAAAATATATTAAGGAGGACTATTATTAAAGAGACCTTATTCTAGATCTTCTAGTAAGAAAAAGACAGGGAAACCCCACTGGTGAGGAGTGGGTGAAGTAGCTTGCTAAAAGCTGTAAGTGATGATGATTTCAAAGAGAAGGCATTGCTTTGTAACAGTAAGAGATTCAATACAAAGAAGGGATGGTGATAAATATTTAACCATTCCCACGTATCTATACCACAGCCAATGGAGGTACCATGACACAAGGAATAATTGTAATAATGAGAAGTCAACGTGTGGAAGAAAGCCCTGTCCTGGGATTTTCGTGTGGCCAGCAGAACGGCACGTTTAGTGATGGCACTTGCCACCACACTTGATGACCTGAGTTTGATCCCAGGACTCACATGGTGGAAGGAGAGAACAAATGTACACACACACACACACACAATCAATCAATCAATCAATCAATTAAAAAATAATTAGGTATATCTAGGTCAGGAAGATGGCTCAGTAGATAAGGGTACTGGCCAACAAACCTGATGATTCGAAAATTCATATGGTGGAAGGAGAGAACTGACTCCATAAAGTTGCTCTCTGACCTCCACACACACATATGCGCGCGCACACACACACACACACACACACACACATATGCACACTCAAAGAAATGGAAAATAATTAATTTCCTGGAATTCTTTCCAGAAAGTTATTTTTCTCTCTGATTCTCCGTAGGAATTCTTCCAAGGGATTCCTGACAGTTCCTTGGAAGCTTCTACCTACCCTGTTAGCCTTTCACTAAGGATCCAGAAACTACCTGAATTCGCACAAGGTTTACTTGCTGGCTCTCTGGATCTGTCAGAGCCAGGGCCAGCATCCTCTCTCCATCCCTGCTGAGACCTTAGTCAAGCCCAGACTCTGGAGGAACCTTCCTTGGGATCTTTTTGAGGGCAAAATGTCTTGCTTTACACAGAGACCGTGCCTTATAAGTTTTCAACAGCTCACAGCAATTCTTTTAATCTGTCTCACTGTCCCTGATATTACCTGCAACATAACTGCAGCACAAGCAGCCGTAGATGCAAACTGCTTCTAGGTGATTTCCAAGGCCAGAAGGCCGGGGGTTCAAGGAAGGTCTAGCCCGTGGATAAGAGGAGGAAACAGCAGACAGTTCTCCCTCATAGACCCCGGCAAAGTAGCATCCACAACCCCTCACCATTTCCCACTTCCCACATCTGAGGATCTCTCCTGGTAGCCGTGAAGGGAACGCCCTGGTCACCGAGCATCCTCACACAGGCCTGCCTACCTTCTTCATGAGCATGTAGATATGGGTCTGCGCTGCATCCAGCACATAGCGGTGGGGGTGTCTCAGCCCCTTCACTGTGATGTCCATGGTTTTACCATCAATATTGATCCACCGTCTCGCGCCTGGAGCCAGGAACAGCCTGGGAAGGGAGAGAAACGTCCAGAAAAGGAGCTAACCCAGGTGCACGAGTAGGAAGGGTAAAGGGCCCACACAACAGGCCCAAGTTTGTTAGGAGGTACTGAAGAGCCTGAAATTTGAAGAGGTTGTCTATCAGCTTTTCCCAGAAGCCAGAATATGGTCACGGTAGCCTTGGGAATGGAATGTTTAACCTTGATGTTCTAGGAGAGCAAGCCAGAAGCTGGTGGGTGAAGCCTTTGCAACTTGGGGGAAGAATCAACTTCTATGGGGACTGGAGAAATAGCTCAACAGTTAAGAGCACGTGTTGCTCTTGCAGAGGACCGAGAGTTCAATTCCCAGAACCCATATTGGGTAGCTCACAACTGCCTGTAACTCCAACTCCAGGGAAATCTAGAACTCTGTTCTGGACCCTGCAAACATTACACACACACACACACACAAATAAAACTAAAATCTTTTTTAAAAATCTGCCTCCAGCTTAACCCTCCTCCTTCCTCACTGACATCCAAGAGCCAACCTGAAGCCAGATAAAGAGACCTCCAAAATGGCATTCTGGAACCTCTGCTCTCCTGTGGCCCAGGCTAGAAAAGTCTGATGATGAATCTCAAATGCTGAGCAGTGAGGAAGGGTAGCCATACCCCCGTTCCCAGAGTGTGACCATTTATCTCAGCATCCAGGCCAGCAGCCCTAAGGTTGGTAGAGTTCTCCAAGTCCTGTAGCTCTGTCTAGGGTTTAGCCCAGGGGCATCCCCCAGGCTAAAAGCTAGAAAGACTCGCATGGTATTTCCCCACACTCCTAAGCTATACATCCAAATTTTGTCACTCAAACTAATATTTACGGAAGTGCAGGCCTGGGAGGTGGGAGGCTGCCATGCCTGTGAGGCTAGCAGGTTGCCTCCCAGCAGAGTTTTAACCTTAGAGCTGTGTTTGTGGACTGTCAGGAATCAGGCACGCATCTGATTCTGTTCTACAAAAAGCTGCCACAGGCCGCACCCTTGCTGCTCTTGGAGCACCTCCCTGTGGGTGAGCTAACCGGCTAGGAGAACACAGGAGATCTGAGGAGAAACAAAAAATCCGTTCTTCTGTGTAAGGGCCTCCATTCCTTTCTGAAATCTGGGATGGTCCAACCTGAGTCCACGAGAAGGAAGGCCAGCAGAGGAACAAATGCTGGCTCCTTGGGTGGAAAGGGCTGGCCGGCCTGCTGAGGCAGGATCAGTATCAGAGGCGGGAGCTGCCAAGGGCTGCTCCCCACCCCACAGGAAGTAGCTGGGGAAACAGTGTTGCATATGAGTAGGAAGTAAAAACACTGGGCCCTCAGCGCCCCAGACGGGTGGGACCTTTAGGGAAAAGACCACAGCAGGACAAGGGCACACGCAGCTTCTAGCATGAAGGCCAACAGGGGTAGGAAGGCAGCACTCCACAACCTCCCCTCCTCTCCTCCTGGCCCTTGGGAGCAGATCTACCGCACCGGACCGCACTGGACCACCCTCGGCTCTGGGCGGACTTGGAAGAGGTGCGGGGCTAGACAGGGACATAGTGTTGCTAGAGCAGTGAATGAGGAATAAAATCAGTGCACACTTGCACCCCAAACTGAGGTCACTGTCTCACACATGTGGGAGATGTCCCTTCCCCTCATTGTCTAAGATAGCTTGTGGAATAGATTCTCCATACCTCCCCTTCTCTCTCTCTTCCCCCCTCTACACACACACAAACTTAGGGAAAGTTAAACACAAAAATTTGCACTGTGATGGGCTGTGGTGGTGCACGTCTTTAATCCCAGCACTCGGGAGGCAGAGGCAGGCGGATCTCTGTGAGTTCGAGGACAGCCTGGTCTACAAAGCGAGCTCCAGGACAGGCTCCAAAGCAACACAGAGAAACCCTGTCTTGGGGGAAAAACTGCACTGTGGTTCAGGGTAGCTTGCTTTCATCCACGGACACACCCTATGGGAACAGGAGAATGTCACCTCCATCTCACTTGGCTTCCCTCAGAGGAACCCGCAAACCTCCCAAACCTCAGGGAGGCATTTATGGCATGGCGGGTTCAGTGGCTGATGCTAGCCAGAGCCCAGGCAGCCACAAGGGTGTGGGACCCCACCCCCACCCCCATTCCATCCCCACCCACATGAGGGAGGCTTTCCCCAAGACACAGCTAATAGTTACTTGTAAATCTCCTCTGCTTTTTCCTTGACCTTGGACTGATCTCCATACTTCAGGTCCTCACAGGCTTCCCAGAATCCCAGGTTCTCCCCTGCAAAGGGAAGACAGGTCCATGGAGATGACAGCCAGGTGGGAAGTGGAGTGGAGAGAAGAGGAAGTAAAGGTCAGGCGGGCTCAACTCACTTGGTGAGCATCTTCCTGCAAGACGAGTCACTGAGCACCGGGACCTCAGACTACCACACGTCACTTAAAAGAGGGAGCCACTTCTGGGGTGTGGGAGAAGATGGGACCCAGCAATGGCTCACCTTCCGAGTGTCCTCTGCCATAAACTGGATTGCCCCCTTCCCCTGTTCTGAAAGCAATTATCCACTAACAACATGGATGCCATCCTGCCCTCCAACAACACACAGGGCAGAGCTCCGAATAACCCACTCCATGGGCTGCCACGTTCTCTTTCTAAATTGACGTTTGTTTGTTTGTTTATTGGGAGGCAAGGTGTGGAGGTTAAGGGGCAAAATTGTGCCGTCAGTGATCTCCATCATGTGGGTCCCAGGGACTGAAGAGAATCCAGGAGGCTCAGCCGCAAGAGCCGTTACCCACTGAGCCATCCTACCAGCTCCCGTATTCTGTCTGGCTGAGAATTTATCTGTAGCAAACACCTCCCAAACAGTTCACACAGGCTCATAATTATATGACTCCACTCTAGAGCTTCCTTCACGCTGCTGGGTCCCACGGCCATGTGACTTCTGACTGCTTTATTTGTGCATAGAGACCCCCACCTTCTGTACCACCCCCAGGCATCCTCCAGTCAAAAAGTCCTTGGAGTCTCTAGCAGCTGATGACAGATGCTGACAGGACACCTGGATACAAAGGGGCACCTAGCGTCACAAGAACCAGAGGGATTTTGTTCCTCTAGACTGGGAGATCGAGAGAAAAACCACACAAAAGACCCTCGAATTCCTTAATTTCTTCCCAATCTCTTGATGTCTCCCCAATAATTCAAATATGTTGGTACAGTGATTCCAAATATCAATTTTACATGAGAAAATAAGGATGGTGTCACCAATAAGCGAGTGTGTGTGAGAGAGAGCACGAGCACACACGTGTATACACGCATGCACACACACACACACACACACACACACACACATACACACACGTGCACACACGCACTCTAATGTGCTGTGATGCCATTTAATGGACAAGAGAACCCTCTCCTCTGATTCCACAGTATTTTCTGAGAGCTCCCAGTTATGTCAGACTAGCAGAGGCTGTACAATTCTACACTGGCTAGAATTTGTCCCGTAACTAGGGAGGTGGATATTCTCCAGACAGAAGTCATGGACCAATGATTTTCTTCAGTAGTCAATTGGTCTGACATCAAGACCTCTTGCATATATTTATATGAAGAAAAAAATCAGTTCATTGCTTAGGACTATTAAATTAAATGAGCAATTGTTCACAAAAGCCAAAAAGTGAAAACAACTCAAAATGCCCATGGAGGAGGAATGGGTAAACAAAATGTGGTATACATTTGCCATGGAATACATTCAGCAGTAAAGAGGACAGAGAATCTCTTCATTAGTTGCAGCTACCAACTGCACAGAGCTCAGAGTTATCTGCGGGAATCTCAACTGGGGGATTGCCTCTATCAGATTGGCCTGTGGTGTGCCTGTGGGACATTCTTTTTTTTTTTTTTTTTTTTTTTGATTGATTATTGATAGAGGATGGTCCAGTCCACTGTGGCTGGTGCCATCCATGGTTGGATCGGCCCTGACTGTATATGAAATGTAACTGAACATTAGCCTAGAAGCAAGCCGGAGAGCAGCATTCTTCCATGGTTTCTGCTTCAGTTCTGGCTTGAGCCCGTGCCCCAATTTTCCTCAGTGATGGGCTGTGACCTAGAAATGTGAGCTAAATAAACCCTTTCCTCCCCAAGTTGCTTTTGGTGGTAGTTTTCATCACAGCAACAGAAAGAAAACTAGAACATGATGTTACATGAATGAACCTTGAAGATCCTGTGGTGCTTGATGAAAAATGGCCCCCAACAGTGGCACTATTTGAAAGGATTAGGAGGCCTAGCCTTGTTAGAGCAAGAACGTCCCTGGGGGGTGGGGGCATTAAGGTTTCATTCCAAGTTCAGAGTCTTTCTCTCTCTCTTCCTGCTGCCTGCGGATCCAGATGTCAAACTCTCAGCTCCTTCTCCAGCACCATGTCTGCCTGTGTGCCTCCGTGCTTCCCAACATGACAATGGACTAAACCTCTGAAACTGTAAGCCAGTCCCAGTTAAATGTTTCCCTTTATAAGAGTTGCTGTGGTCATGGTGTCTCTTCACAGCAATAGAACAGTAACTAAGACAGAGGTTATGTGAAATAGGCCAAACACAAAGGGACTAATTCTGTGATTACACTTGCATGAGGTACCTAGAGCAGGCAGTCTCACAGAGACATGTGGTGAAATGGTGGTCACTAGGGGGTGGGAAGACAGGAAGTTAGTATTTCATAAGCACACAGTTTCAACTTGGGACAATGAAAAGGTTCAGGAAATGTTGATACACTTATTATTTAATGAACTATGTGCTTAGGTTGTTAAAATGGTAAATTTTATGTTATATATTTTTCTCAAGAAAAAAATTAAGTGAAGAGTTGGGAAAATAGCTCAGTCTATAAAGCACCTGTCTTAGAAAGGTGAGAAATTGGGTTTGGATCTCCAGAACCCACCTAAGTCTGGGTGGCCACGGCAGCCTGCCTGTACTCCCATCATTTGGGATGTAGAGACAGCTGGATAGCCAGGTTAGCCATATTGATGAGACCTGGGTTCAGTTGAGAGTCCTTGCCTTGATGAATAACATGGAGAGAGATCAAGGAAGATTCCTGAGGTCAACCTCTCAGGTCTCCACTCTCAAGGGAAGACATGTGTATAAGCACCCACACATACATGTGTGTTCTCACTCATAGGAAATACATGTACATACTCGTTTTAAAACAGTAAATAAACACATTAATACTCATATAGGAATGTTCACTGCAATATTCATAAACCCAAAGGTCAATACAATTAAAGTCAAGAGTTGAAGAGATGGTTCTGCAGTTAAGAACCATCTTTTTTTTTTTCTTTTTTGCTCTTTCAAAAGACCTAGGTTTGATTCCTAACACCCACATGGCAGCCCACAATCATCTGAAACTCCAGTTCTAGGGGATCTGATGCTCTCTTCTGGCCTCTGTGAATACCAGGCATGCACATGGAGTACATACATATTTGCAGGCAAAACATCCATATTCATAACATTTTTAGATTGAATAAATCTTTAAAAAAAAAAAACACCTCAAATCCCCATGAAGTGATGGAGGATGAAGTTGTGATATGTTCATACAGTGGGATCTGTTGCAGCAGTAAAAAGTGTGAAGAATGCTAAGTAAGGAAGGGTCCTAAAAAAAAAGATTGAGAACACTTGGGAGACAGAGGCAGGAGGATTTGGACATCATCAGGGTCATCCTCAGCTACACAGTGATTTGAGGTCAGCCTGAGTTACATGAAACAACGTTTTAAAATTGAAGGGGATGAATTTCACGTTGGTCATACCTAAATTTTAAGTTTTTAATTAAATAAGAAAACTGATGGTTTTTAATCCCAGTTCATACATTAATCCTTATGAATCTCCTGAGGAGACTGTCAATAATATGGTTTCAAAAATGTAAGGAAAAAATTTTGAATGTTTGCTATTCCAAAAGACTGGGTGGGTGGAGAAGCTCACCATGCAGTTTATATATTGGCCACTAGATGGCACCATTTCCACTTAGTCACCGGTTGCTAGGTGCACTCTTTTCCACTCCTTTCTGAGGGTTATTACATTATGCAATTAGGCTTGATTAGAGAGAATGATTTACAGCGACCCATGTTCTAATGCAATGCTCTGTGTAGGGCCGTCATCCAGACTAAAGGCATGTCCAGTATGATTTGCTTAAGGAGCAGGTCCACAGATTAGCTGCTTTGGGGTAATGATCCCTGGAGTCGCAAACCCAATCAAGAAACTCCCCAGAGGTGGGACTCCATAAACAGACAAATGAATCCCATAAAAGCCAATATTTCAGCAAAGGTGTCAAAGGATTGAACGTGTAATTTTTTCTAATCTGGCCTCATCGTGTTCCTGGATGTTTCTCAGTGGATGAGACACTCTGAGACAGACCTCCACTAAAGTCCACACCCTCAGAAGGCCTGGAAGAAACCAGGGCATATACTCTGTGTCTCCAATCACCCACGGAACTTTCTAGACCACAGGAATTGAGACTCAATCCAATTAAAAAATGCATCCCTGGGCTGGGTCCAGGTAAACAGAGTTTAAAGAAATACCTGCAGGACTAGGAAATGGCTAGGCACTATTGGTCTACCAGAGGACCTGCGTTCAATTTCCTGCACCCACACGGCAGCTCAAAACCCTCTGAAACTCCAGTTCTGTTGAAACATGACGCCCCCTTCTGGCACCTTTGAGCACTTCATGCACATGGTACACAGATACACAATGTTGGCAAAACATCCATACGTATAACGTAAAAATAAAATAAATCTTAAAAAAAATGGTTGGGTTGAATCGGCAGAACTTCTAAGATGAAGGCAGTAGGGCTGGCAGAGAAGCTGAGGAAGCCAGCTCATTCAGCTTCCTGACCCCTGAGGCTGTGCTTAGGAGAGGGCAGAGGGCCACAGGTCAGGAAGTGGTTTAGAGGAACTCTGAGCAATGAAGTGGGGGACACCAAGAAGGGATGGATCCCTGGGAATTGTGAATGAGACCAATGCAGATTTTAGAGATGTGATTTTTCCCCCCAGACTGCAGGGTCCTTCCGAGCCTATGGAAAAGGAATGGTCCTGGGCCCAGGTAGGACTCTTACACCTGGAAAAGCAAAAAGGCCTGTTTAAAAGGCTTAACCAGGTATGAAACACCCACCGGGAAACTCCTAAAACCCTAGGCTGGACATTAAAGGGACAGTTGCTTCAAAATTTAAAAAAAAAAAAAAAAAAAAAAAAAAAGGTTCAGGCTGGAGGGGCAGCTCAGTTGATAGTGCTGACCTAGCATGCACCAAGGCCTCAAGACCTTCGAGTCTCAGGACTCTAGAAAACCAAGCAGAGTGTCTCGTCTCGTGCCTGTAACTCCCCCCCATCCCCCCCACCCCTCCCACCCCTCCCACCCTCCCCACCCCCCGCACTTGGGAGGTAGTCAGGAGAGTCAAGAGTTCAAGGTCATCTTCAGCTATATAGAGAACTCAAGGCTAGCCTAGGCTACATGAAATCCTGTAAGTTGGGGAGGAGGAGGAGGAGGGACGGAAGAAGGAAGGAAAGAAATGAGAACTCACCACTGAATTCCTTCTTGAGAAAGTACTGGAAGCTCTGCCGACCCTTGGGGTCTCGGATCAGCTCACTGAAGTTGAAGGCCCACCGCTCCACCCGCATCTTGGTCGGGACTTCCACCCTGCAAGGAGGATGCCCGGTAAATGCAACACCCCTTCCACCCTGCAAGGAGGATGCCCGGTAAATGCAACACCCCTTCCACCCTGCAAGGATGATGCCTGGTAAATGCAACATTCCTTGGGAGACAGGGGCTGTGCTCGTGGCTGGCCTGGGTGTAAGTGACATATGTCAGCCTCCACCAACCTTCATGAGGTCCTTAGCCAAAGTCTCCCCCTGCTCTCGATTTGGCTCTGCCCTTCAACCTCGGCATACACACACAACCCAAGAGGCCACTTGCCAAGAAGATGCAGCCTCCAACAGGTCCCCTGGAGGTCACACCCAAGATGTGGCCTCCCAGAGCTGAGGGAGATCCCCCCTGTGGAACCCTGTGCCCAAAACCTTCAGGGGCCAAGAACTCAGCCTACAGACAATCTGTGAAGGATCAGGCTGCCATCTTCAAGCAAGGATAGAATTCCAGGGATATACTGGTTAGAGATGCTGTGGCCGCAGCCAACAGCCAGGCACCTGTCACTCACCAAGCTTCCCTTTCACCCTGAACCACATGAATGTTTGTGACAGTGTTATTCATGATAGCTACAAAGCTAGAAAAGCCCAAATGTCCTTTAGCAGACAAATGGGTGTGCATGTAACATATTCACACAAGGAACATCATTTATCCACAGCTGAAACAAAATGCTGATTCTTGTTACAACCTGGATAAACTTTGAAAATCTAGTGTGGAGTGAAACGTGCCCAATGAAAGACCCTACAGCCTACGAGTTCATCTACAGGAAATAAATAGAATAGGAGAATACAGATAATCTGAAAACAGATTGACTAGTGATCATCTAGGGAGGAGCTTGAGAGAAGATTTGGGGGGGGATGGGGGGTGACAGATAAAAGGCACAGATTTCTTTAAACACAATTGTAGCAGTGATTACATTACTCTGTCAATATAACAAAAATTTTAATTGTATGCTCTAAATGGATAAATTGTATGACATATGAATTACAACTCAAAATGGAAAAACAAAATTGAGACAGGGCCTCATGTATACCAGGCTGCCCTCAACCTTGCTGTGTAGTTTAGGAACCTTGAACGTCGGATCCTCCTGCCTCTCAAGTGCTGGGATTAGGGGCGTGTACCATCAGGCCTGGTTTATATTGTGTGTGAGTTGAACCCAAGGCTTCGGGAATTCTAGGCATTCTATAAATTGAACTACAATCCATCCTAAAAAGGAAGCACATGTTGGGCTGGGGAGATGGCTCCCCGTGTAAGTGTGAAGACCAGAGTCTGGATCTCCAGAACCCATGTAAAAATCAGGCAGGTAGGTACCGCCTGTAATGGCCTCTCTTCAGAGACAGAGATGAGATCCCCAGGGAAAGCTGGAGAGCTAGAGTAGCCAAAATTGGAGAGCTCTGGGTTCAGTGAGAGACTGCACCCCAATAAATAAAGTGTAGATGGGTCAAGGAAGACACCTGAAGTCAACTTAAGGCCTCCACACACGTGAACACATGTACCCCCACTCCTGCACACATGCAAGCACACCACACACACACATAATAAACAGATTCGTTAAAAATCCCAACATTTGAAGTACATACAGCTTGGCATTTAAATCCCAGAACTGGGTGTCATCTGTTATCCAAGGGTTGCTTGGGAGGCAGCCTGACATGATGGCGTCATTGGATGAGAACTGCTCGCTGTACTTGACAATTCTGAAAAGCAGACAGAAAAGGGTTCCTAGAGACACAACCCGGAGAGACCAGATAACTGCACAGCCTACTTGTCCAGCTTGCCCTCTTCTGGTATTGATTTAGTTAATAAGGAGGCTTCTTACTGCCTTCTCAGAAATGTCCAACAGCTCCTGGGACAGGCAGCTATTTGGAAAGATCTGTTCTATTATATTTCAGAAGCAATGTTGTTTTCTCCCAGCCCAGTGCCCAGTCCAAACACAGCCCCCTCACATGTCATCAGAAGATTTTACATTCCGAAGCTGACTCAGTTTGTCTGTGTCTTGGAAGCTGCAATTACCACAGATGAGCCAAGGCCAGGGACCCTTTGGAGTCCACCTCTGGCAGGATAATGCCTGTGCTTGGGAATGTCAGTTCTCTACCCAAACCCTTTGGACCTCAGTGGGTCCTGAATTGGGACCTTCTGAGTTAATGCATTTCCTGACATCTGTGTGTGAGGAAGGACCCTGGGTTCCTGCCACGACTCTGCCCACAGCCACAGACATGCTTTCAGGGACAATGTCACACTGTTTAAAACTATGAATTTGGGAAGATGTGAAAGCCATTTGAAGATTTTTATAAGAGCCCAACCCCTAGCCTAATACTGGAAGTAGGCACTGACAAAACACAGTTCGTTGGAACCCAAAGTCATTCTGCCCATGGTTTGTCATGTCTGACTTAAGCAGACAATCTCTTGCACACCTGTTGCTCAAGCTTTAGCAAGACCAACAAATCAGGGACATACCCTCCAAGGGACACTGAAGACTTCACCGTGGACCTCATTAAGGCCTGTTGGTAATACATGATCTGGAAGAGAGACGGCTGTTAGAAGATGTCTGTGGCTATTAATTGTGACTGTCAACCTGACAGGATCTGGAATCAACTGGGAGACAAGCCACTGGGTAAGTCTCTGAGGGGGGTTCTAGATTGGATGGAGATGGGAAGGTCCCTAGAGGTGAACAGCACCTTGCCATGGGCTTGCTGGGGTCCAGGACTGAAGGAAAAGAAAAAAGTTAGCTGCATTCATCTCTCTGTGTCTTGACTGTGGATGCCAGGTGACCAGCTGCCTCAAGCTCTTGCTGCTGTGACCCCCCACACCCATGGTGGGCTGTGTCCCTGCCTTCCCTAAGTTGCTTTTGTTGGGTGTTTGTCATAGCAATGAGAAAAGTGACTAAAATAATCTCCAAGTCCCCACCCTTCAGTACCATTAACCCTGACGTTACACATGGATCCAAGAACACAGGCCATTTATTCAGATCAACAGTGTGCTCTACCCCTTCACATCAGCCGCCTCAGTGACACCAGGGCTCAGGCCCACACCTCAGACTCAATAGCTAGTATTTTCCTTAACCCATCATGTATCGGCTGAGAAAAATGTCCCAAGGAGTACTGACGGACGTGACACAGGGAGATATATGCTTAAGCCCTGCAGAGATGGGCCAAAGTGGTTAGCCCTGGACAGGTTCCAAATGGATTTGTGAGAGCAGGGTCCAGCTTAAGGATTCAGACACTACAGCCTTCAACCCCACAGTCTTCTCTGACCATCCCTCAGATGTGTGGCTTCAAGGGACATTTCACATCCCGAGACTTGGCATTTGCCCCGTTCCCACCTTCCCAAGGATCCTTTGCTGTCCATTAATTTGGAAACAACTGTCTGAACATTACACATGGATTTCATGTAATTATTGTGTGTGGAGCATAAGCCAAAGTACAGATAATTTGTTAGAAGATTTTAAAATCATGCAACACTGGAACTGGGAGACTAATTACCTCTTTTCTGACAGCAGTGATCGTTTGTTTCTGTAAAACAAAGAAGAAAACCCATTAAATTGGTGCCATTAAATCCATACAGTTCAAATGTCCATTTGAAAAAATAAAAAACACTCTTCATGAGAAAACTGCTCCTCTTCTCATACTTAAAAAGTAGGATCTCAGCTGGTCATGGTGGAGCATGCCTTTAATCCCAGCACTCTGGAGGCAGAGGCAGGCAGATCTCAGTGAGTTTGAGGCCAGCCTGGTCTACAGAGTGAGTTCCAGGACAGGCTCCAAAAAGCTACACAGAGAAACCCTGTCTCGAAAAACCATTTAATTAAAAAAAAAAAAAAAAAAAAAAGGATCTCCTCGTCTTCTACCTCCACCCTCCTCCATAAAACCACAAGAGATGGGTGGCCAAGGGAAGGAATATAACTTAATAAAATCTGTAATATCTTCATTCCTAAAAACCAATGTGAATTAAGGACCACGTTTGGGGCTGGCCTTGCTCTCCCATTGTGTCTATAGAAACAGCGGAAAAGTGGAGATAACGGGGAACTGGTGCTAAGGAGACGGCTCAGGAGATACAGTACTGACCATCCCAAGACTGACAGCCTGAGTTTGACCCCTAGACCCATGCAAAGAAGGAAGGACAGAACCGACTCCATGAAGCTGTCCTCTGACCTCCACATATATGCCACGTGTCCTGGTTGGTTGGTTTATTTGTTAACTTGACACAAGCTAGAGTTATCTGAATGGGAGGAACCACAATTGAGAAAACGTGTCTATAAGATTGGTAAGCCTTGTAGACAAGCCTGTGGGACGGTTTCCTGATTAATGATTGATGTGGGTGGGCCCAGCCCATTGTGAGCTGGGCCACCCTTTGTGTGGTGGCCCTAGGGTGTATAAAGCAG